>CAWUFW010017916.1:0-243470 GCA_963921515.1 Calotriton arnoldi
ACATATATATATATAGATATATATATAGACATAGATACATATATAGATTCACTAAAAAGACAAAGGTTACAGGGACATTATAATTAGGTTCAGATTTTTCACACAAAAAACTATAGAAATTCAGAAGTTATAGTTATGTGAAGAAACGATTACTCGTGCCCTAAGGTAACTATAACTCAAGCCCCAGCCATGCACAGTTTTCTCATCAATAATTTTATTGCAAATTTTACAGTGATATTATCAATGATGTCATAGAAGATGTCATGACTGATGCAATATGTGGAGTAATTAGCAGTGCATGGCAAAACAGCGAGTTATAGTTACCTTAGGGCATGGGTTATAGTTTCTTGACTTAACTATAACTATAACTGCTGAATTTCTATGGTTTTATGTGTGTAAAATCTGAACCTAACTATATTGTCCCTGTGACCTTTAGTTTTTTCTTAAATGAATTTATATGTTTTTAAAAATTCTATCCCCTAACTGAAACATCCCTGTAACCTTTGTGTTTTCAGTGAATTTCCTCGTTTTTTTAATGCTTTTTCCTAAATGTAACGCCGCTGTAATCTTTGTTTCTTTCAGCGAATTTCTAGTTTTTTTTAACATAAAGTAATATTTAATTACCATATGTTAATGCAATTGCTGCCTGGCCGTGCGCTGCGGGGTGTTGGCCGCAGGGCCTGGCCTGTGGCCAACCAAAGATTTGCAAGTGGTTTTCTGGGTCTCTGAATGGGTGTGTGACTGGCTGTATGGCTGTTGGAGTGAGTGTGTAATTCTGTGTGTGTGCATGTGCTGGGTGTGTGAGTGGGTGTGTAAGTAGCTGTGTGGGTATGTGAAGGGGTGTGTCACTACCTGTTTGAGTGTACTGGGTATGTGTGTGAGTGTCTGAGTGGGTGTGTGAGTACCTGTGTGGGTCTGTGAGTGAATGTATGAGTGGTTCTCTGGGTCTGTACGTGGGTGTATGAGTGGCTGTGTGAGTGTGTAATTGGGTGTGCGAGTAGTTTCTGGGTCTCTGACTGGGTGTTTGAGTGACTGTGCAGGTGCCTGAGTGGGTATGTGAGTGGTGTTTTGGGTCTCTGAATGGGTGTGTGAGTGGGAGTATGACTGGTTGTGTGGGTGTGTAAGTGTGTGTGTGTGTGTGAACATGTGGTGGGTGTGTCAGTGGGTGTGTAAGTGGCTGTGTCAGTCTGTGAGTAGGTGTGTGACTGAAGGCATAAGTGTGTATGTGTGTTTGTGAGTGGGTGTGTGAATGCCTGTGTGGTTCTGTGAGTGGATGTGTGAGTGGTTCTCAGGGTCTGTAAGTGGGTGGATGAGTGGCTCTATTGGTGTGTAAAGGGGTGTATGAGTGGCTATCTGGGTCTCTGAATTGGTGTGTGACTGGCTGTATGGGTGTATAAGTGGTTGTGCGAGTGTGTAAGTGTGTGTGAGTATGTGATGGTTGTGTGAGTGGTATGTGTAAGTGGCTGTGTGCATCTGTGAGTGGGTGTGTTACTAGCTGTATGAGTGTGTACGTGGGTGTGTAAGTGTCTGAGTGGGTGTGTGAGTGCCTGTGTGGGTCTGTGAGTAGATGTAAGAGTGGTTCTATGGGGTCTGAATCTGCAGATCCACCATGGATTCACATGGGGGCGCGCTGAGCTCTGCGGTAGATCTGCAGATCCTCACGCGCACAAAAAAGTTTTCCACAATTTCTTTTCCATGTGGGCTCCTCCATCAGTCACATGGGGTCAGGATACCTCTATCCTGACCCCTTATTTCCTATTTCTACTTTATTACCCCCCCCCCAGGAACCGTATCCCGATTCACAAAATGGAGGCCACAACTATTCTCTCAGGTTGCGGCCAGTCAATCATGGCATTGCTGTTGGCATGAGGATCCGAAGATCCTCCGTGGCGGATCTGTGTCTCTAGGTATACATAATTCTTTTTTCTTTAATAACTCCAAAACTACTGAACATATTTACACCATATTACAAAAAGCTCTCTTTTTGGACCAAGATCTAACTTTCTGCCGAATTTGGTGTAATTCTGTTCAGCAGTTCAGGCTTTAGTCATGTCTAATATCCCTACGGGAAATTGCATGGGGAAAACGCGTTTTGGGACTCCCCTTTTTCTTGGCCCTTGCTTGCCGAATCACCCTAAAACTTTCCAGACAGCAGCTGGAGTGACTGGAAAACTAGATTTAAAAATTTTGTGAAGATTTGTCAAACGGCACTAAAGTTATTAGCAAAACAAAAATGCTTTTCCTATGGAAAGTAGGTCCTAACTATAACCACCTACTTGTGACCGCCAGGGTCTTGCTCATGGTTGGAGGACAATTCTACTCGTCATATTTATATACCACTCACCTCTTGGCCAATTATGTAGCCTTCTGGGAGTTGAAGTTTTAAGCGTATTTACATTGTCAATTCACTAAAGACAGACTATTTACTATTAAGGCCTTTCAGGGTCTTTGTTCGTAGACTGATAATGTAACAAATTGGGTTGTACATGTGATCCTGTGGTTTATTTTGATGGTTTTTCCTTCTGTGTCAATTATTTCTTTCACATTGACACCAATTTTGTAAGCTTTGACAACTCGAATCCCGTTACATTATCAGGCTACGAACAAAGACCCCGAAAGGCCTTAATAATGATGAAGAATTGTATGTGCACTTATGAGACAAAGAGTAACGTTACTTAATGTGAGAAATCAAAAACTGAACAGGACGTTCTCTTTACAATATGTGTGTATTCAGAATTTGAAGAGGATACTGTCATTACTAAGCAGCAACTACTGCTGCTCTAGTGGTACTATACCAGTATTAATTAATTGTTACACTAGGTTAAAACAATGAAACCGCGCTAATACTTGAATGCAACATTAAGCCATGTAATTCAACACAAGCATGCAATGATCGTATAGACCTAGATTGGTACCTTCAAATGATACTATATCAAGTAGATTATGAATGTGTTTTAAAAAAACGGCACCTGTGAAAACAACAGGATACAAATGTTTATTTCTAGAACTGAAAGTTTGTATCGGTCCGCTTGTTGTAATGAACACTCATTATATCTATGTGTTATTCGATCCTACGTAAATAATAGTAAATAGTCAGTCTTTAGTGAATTGACAAAGTATATACGCTTAAAACTTCAACTCCCAGAAGAGTACATAATTGGCCAAGAGGGGAGTGGTATATAAACATGACGAGTAGAATTGTCCTCCAACCGTGAGCAAGGCCCTGTGAGGCCGAAACGCATCAGTGAGACATACTGGCTCTGTTTGTACAATAAACACTTAACAAAGGGTTCCGGAGTGCGGCGTACCTTTGTTGTAAAGAATGAATCCAGGCCATGGGTTTGGCCTTATGTCGGCACCCGCTGCTGTGCGCGCCGGTGGGAGCCACATTGTTTTGTCCATATATGTATATATGGACAAAACAATGTGGTGTATATATATATATAAGTGCCGAGACTACAGCTCCCATCATGCACAGTCTCATAGGAGCGGCCCATTTGCGGGCGTGCAATATTTAAATGTCAACTGGGACCGGTACATGCACGCATCCTTTCCGTTAAAGCCTCTGAGGAGAAGTTGAGGAACTTCGAAACGCGTCAGGCAGTCCTATACGGAACGGCTGTTTAAAGTATCCGCAGGCGGAATACCGTTCATACCTATCAAAGGCTGTTGTCTTGCTGCTGTTGTCTGAGTGCTGCTCATCTGATGGACAACTTTGGAGCTGAATCTATACGCGCAGTCCTGCCGCGGAGCGAGCACCACCCCGCGAATCAATGGGGCCACGCGACTTGGTATTGACTGAATCGTAAAGGTGGGGCAGCAGCAGAGGATCTAGGACGGACCCATCTGCGGGGTCCATTGAGGACTTTTAATTCAACAGAACATTATGTGTGCATCCATCTGTGGATTACTAAGTGCCGAGACTACAGCTCCCATCATGCACAGCCTCATAGGAGCGGCCCATTTGGGGGCGTGCAATATTTAAATGTGAACTGGGACCGGTACATGCACGCATCCTTTCCGTTAAAGCCTCTGAGGAGAAGTTGAGGAACTTCGAAACGCGTCAGGCAGTCCTATACGGAACGGCTGTTTAAAGTATCCGCAGGCGGAATACCGTTCATACCTATCAAAGGCTGTTGTCTTGCTGCTGCTGTCTGAGTGCTGCTCATCTGGTGGACAACTTTGGAGCTGAATATATATATATATATATATATATATATATATATATATATATATATATATATATATATATATAATGAAATGATAAGCCTGTTGCTGTTGATCTAGGAACAGAAAGAATGTCCATCACAATCAGTCCGTTGATCATCAAAAAGTAGATTTATTCCATGTTTCAATGTAAGTATGGAGCCCTTGCTTCAGTGTACAGTAATAGTCATCAGAATACAGATGTAGAACTTAAAACTTTATGCAATAATGTGTTTGATTTTACATCCGATATATATCTATATCTATGTATATGTGCATGTGGATATATATATATATATATATATATATATATATATATATATATATATATATATATATCTGGAGGGTAAGAATTGTATAGACACTACAAAGTCCATCATGCTTAGCGAAAAATAATCACTTGTGAAACCCATTAGAGGGTAATTAAACTTGAGAGCATGCAAATAAAACTGCTTGTGTAGTGCATCTGCGCATTTCCAGTTTCCTATGATTAAGGAGCTGGGGGCTCCGAAACGCGTCAGGCAGGACAACATTGTTTGGGAAAATAAATGCCGGTTTCCCCTGAAATGAACATCCAGCAAAATGGAATTGCAATGAGTGCGTCCTCAAGTGTGGGACAACGATGGGTAACATTAATCACGGCAGTTCCAGCCGTGTAGGACTTCACCACTATTGAACTTTACATGGGGCCACAGGAGTGGAAATATGCCAAACTGGAATGTGGCACAGCAGTTCGAAGAAAGCCAAACCGTGCATGGATTTTTCTGAGGCTCAATGGAGAGCTGTGATGAACAATAATTCAAAACTGTAACTACGCAGAACCCACTGGAGGGTAAGAATTGTATAGACACTACAAAGTCCATCATGCTAAGCGAAAATTAATCACTCGGGAAACCCATTAGAGGGTAATTAAACTTGAAAGCATGCAAATAAAACTGCTTATGTAGAGCATCTGCTCATTTCCAGTTGCCTATGATTAAGGAGCTGGGGGCTTCGAAACGCGTCAGGCAGGACAACATTGTTTGGAAAAATAAATGCTGGTTTCCCCTGAAATGAATATTCAGCAGAATGGAATTGCAGTGAGTGCGTCCTCGAGTGTGGGACAACGATGGGTAACATATATATATATATATATATATATATATATATATATATATATATATATATATATATATATATATAAAGAAAACCTCTACTCCCATCAGGAAAAGAGCACGCACATATATATATATTCACTGAAAAATACCAAGGTTAAAGGGTCAATATAGTAAGGTGAAAATGTCAGTTAATACATACAGTTTTAAATGAGCAAAACCACTCAAATTCACCAGTTATAGTTATCTCAAGTAACTATAACTCGTGCCCCCGCCATGCACAGTTTTGTCATCAACGATGTCATTAAAAATGTTGCCGTGGTATTATCAATGATGTCTCAAATATATCAAATACAATAAGATATATCTCTGCCTATTTATTGCCACATTTTTCGTTCAAACATTTTATTAGGTTTTTCAAAAAGACGTGTTACAATACAGGCTCGTAATATCAATGAAAGAGCTAAGTGAATAACGGGTGTGATCTGCTAAAAAAGGGTTACAGAAGGCACTAGTTCATTTATTACTTATTAGACACCTTGGGGCATATTTACAAGGGGGTTATCGCCGCCAGAACATCACTTTTAACAACCTTGTCTTGGCGATATGCCCTTCTCCATATTTACAAAGCGAGGTTAAGCCACTTTTTGTGACATAACGCCACCTTGTAAATAAGGCCCCTTTACACGCATGACTTAGCGTGAAAGGGCATGCAATGGGTGTTGCTATGGATATTCCACCGGTGCACCCATTGCTTTTAATGCTGCCCCAGATTTAGAAGGAGGTGTAAATCTGAGCAAGCGCCAAAAACTAACGCCATGCAAGAGCAGGTGTTATGATGGCGAAATGAGTTGAAATAATTTTATTTCTCCTCGTTGTTGCTTTTCTATGTGTGCTGCATTTTGCAGCACACATAAAAAGAGAAAATGCCATTAATGATTGTTTATTTGAAGGAAGGGACACCTTCCTGCACATAAACAATTATTCCCTGCAACTTAGGCACCCTTGCACTAAGGTGCAAGGGGGCCTGCATTGGCGCTAGGCAGCTAAAGTTTGCGCCAGCGCTAGTGAAAACACAGGGGTGCGCCATATTCACAAGAACATCCATGCGTTTTGAAAATGTCAGAGCATGGCGCTGCCAAATTTGGTGCAGCTCCGCGCCCTGACATTTTCTCGTAAATATTCCCCCTATTGTATAGCTCCCTCCCATTGTTCACACATCAGTAAACCTGTCATGGCTTACAAATACTTTAGGTGAGTAAAAAGGTTAGTTTATTCAGGGTACAAACTGGTGAGCTGCTGGTGGATACACCAACTATCAACTCTTTGAATAACGCATTCCACATGGAATCCTGAACAACAAACAGGATTCATGCGCTCAAAGACATAAAAGCCACATGGCTTTTGATTTTGCAAAGACAAGTAAGTAACTATAAAACTGAAAACACTATATACAAAAATGAAGATCTGAGCCAAGCAGAACGACTATAACAAAGTCCCACAGTAAGGAAAAAAAAACAAAGAAAACCCCCAAAACACCAACATTTTTATATAGACATAATATAACTAGAAAGAAACTAAGGGGTATATTCACAAGAACGTGTGATAACTACCGCAAGAGTAGCGTAACGCAACTTTCAATATCGCAGCCCATCGCGGGAAAATAACCATGTGTCAACGTGGAATTCACAACAAGGCGGTACCATGCGATAGTCACCAGATAACGCGTCAAATGTCAGCGTGAAAATCAACGCCACGCCTAAATAATGCGAAACGCGAACGCGAGAAATCATGCGATGAGGCCAATCGCGGTACAAAAAGTAGCGAAAACCAGCCTCAGGCCTGCAAATCCCACGCGTCTGGCGGGAAATTGCACCATAAAAACCACAGACACAACACACCAGAAACAAGCCAAAGCACGAAGCAACATGGATGCACCCTGACCCAGCGCAGAGGGCAACGCGAACCCCACAACCCCCACAGACCACCAGCAAGGAACAACTGGCTCGGGGAAGGCCAAGGAGAAAAGGGAGAGGAAGACGGGGTGCAGACCGCAGGAAAAAAAAGAACAAGGCCACGGAGGCGACAGAACACTACCAGCAACTGACCCAGAAGCAGACCACCTGGAACGCAGTCGGAGTGCCCAGAAGGCCAATCCAGGAGGCTAAGAGGCGCCGGCAGGACGTGACAACGTAAACCAGGTACAAACCCGCTGCCAACAGGAAGGCAGCAATGGCGACAGGAGGTGGCAGTCCAGCGCCACAGGAGGAGCTGGAGGAAACCCAGGCCACAGTCATCAGTGTGGAGAGGGTGCAAGGAGTAGGGAGTACGGACACAGCTCGAGAGGACCCGACACAACAACAACAGGGTGAGGATCCAACAGGGTCTGGGGGGACGGGGGTGATGGGCACAATGCCACACATGCACAATGAGGTGTAACACACTGCACACCCACAATTACCCAGGGACATGTCCCCCATCCCCGTGGCACACTGCAGCACACACACATAGCAATCACAGCACATACCATGACAATGTGGCACAAAGTGCAACACCCACACTGCAGAACAGGGGACACAACTGGGTCCACCCAGGCGCAGAAACAGAACAATCACATTGGACAGAGCAGGGAACTGTGAGATGCACATCTACCCCTACAACCCCACATCAGCCATGTAGGCCAAATGTACACTGTTCCAACTCAAATAGCCACCACCGCCCAAACAGTCACAACGTACATTGTCACACAGTCTGCATGTCGACAAGAACAAGGCGCCAACACAATGCCAACATGCACCTCCCCTTCACAATGCAGAGGGACGAACAACACCTCCAGCAGGTCAGAACAGACAACCCATCAGTGATGCCCGAGACGAACACCACACCCCCGACACCGACGCCCTACAACAGCCCATGGACATCCCACACAACCCACCACCAGGACCAGGGCAGACAAGCTACTCAGAGGAGAACCCAGCCCCTGCAACAGACCACACAGCATGTAGCACCCGCAATCACGGCTGCCTCACAACACTTCACCCACCCACACATGGCACCCCAATTCCAGGTGGCAGAACGCCAAAAGGAGGTGGCCCAACAGGTGAGGGTGTTGCCGAAACCATGGAATGCAAACTAGAACACATACGTGGGTGTCCAATACCCTTCAGGGACCACCTACACCGCACAAAGGAGACCCACACCCCCACAGAGACACATGCACATATCATGTTGAACTGGCTACGGGCACCTGCGCCCTGCCCCTTTATTGGCAGGGCCACATGTACAGTGACGCCTGTGCTGGACATGTGTGGGGTGAGTATAAGCCAGCCCGCACGGAGTGCTTGGTGCTGGCAACAACCTGAACAGTGGACACCAGTGTAATGGAAACAGAAAACACCAGCATAACAGAGTCAAATGCAGAGCAACATGGAGGGATCCGGAGTAAGGACAGAGGTCACCCAATATTCAGTCAGGAGGTTCCGTGAGTCGCAGTGCACTGAGGTAGGGGCACTAGAGAAGACCGCGGTCATGTGAAGAAATTGCTAGGATTGTGTCCCTTTGGGTTAGTCCTGACGCAGATGCAGTGGGGTGTGTTACACCTACATCAACTTCCTCATCAACGTCCCAGGTCTCCCACACTGCCTGAGGTGACAGTTGCGTCTGCAGTCCACAGCGCAATACCCAGTATTAGATCCGGGTGTGTGGCTTGACTACCGCCACCAGTCTGCATTCCTGCCTTGGGGCTGTTGCCACCTGCCCTCCCATTGTCTGTGCCTTCTCCCGTCCGCACACTTGACACATCCTCCTCATCATGGTCCCAGGTCTTCCCCACTGCATGAGGTGACATTGCTGCGCAACATCACAACAGCACAATACTCAATCAGTAACGGACAATGGCTTGCGGTGCACTGAAAGAGGATGTTTCCTTAGCCACCTTAAAATCTATCGATCCTCCGGAACTACTCTATTTTTCATCCCTGACCTCAGATCAGGTCATTAAACTACTTCTGTCTACTAAATCTGGATCTCCTTTAGACCCATGCCCCCCAAGACTTTTCATCTTCTACCAGAAGTAATTGCCTCTCATCTATCTCCCTTTTTAACCAAATGTTTTCCTCTGGCATATTTCCCACCAACTGGAAATTAGCATCAGTCCTCCCTCTTCTAAAGAAAGCTAACTTAGATGGGGTGGATCCTAACAACTACCGTCCAATCTCAAGACCCCCCCTGCCCACCAAAATGGTCGAGAAGGCCCTGAATGTAACAATATCGGACTACATTGAGAAGTATGCTTTCCTGGATGCCACCCAGTTCGGCTTTAGAAAGCACCATAGCACGTAACTGGCATTGATCTTAGCATCAGAACAGATCAGGCAGACAGTCGATGCAGGGGATAATGCACCACTTATGCGCTTGACCTCTCTGCTGCATTCGACACTGTAAGTCATACAAAATTACTGGAATGCCTTGAGAGGATAGGCATAAAAGGAAAAGCTCTTACCTTACTTAGATCTTTTCTGTCTGACAGAGAACATTTCGTAGCTCTCTCTGAATTCAAATCACCCAATTTTACATTGCCGTGAGGGGTACCCCAGGGCTCATCATTGAGGCCGACCCTTTTTAACATCTATGTTGCACCCCTGGCACAGCGGATTAGATCTCTGGCTTCTCAGCAATTTCCTATGCTGACGATACCCTAATTGTGGTATCAGTGACAGGTTCGCCGTCGGACACAGCATCACAATTCTATACTTGCCTCCGTCAAGTTGGTGACTGGATGGTCACCAACTGTCTGAAGGTAAATTCTAATAAAACTGAAGTCCTACTCTTTGGCAGTAACACCACTTTTTGGTCCCCAGCCCTCTGCCCATCGGAACTGGGCTCTTTGCCGGTCCCTACTACTAAAGTAAAAAACTAAGGAGTCACCTTCGACTCCAAGCTCACATTCGAAGGCCATGTGAACCAGGTTACCCATGTATCTTTTTATACATTAAAACTACTCCGAAAAATTCTTCCATTCATCCCTGTCAATCTACGCAAGCTGGTGATCTCTGCTCTGGTTTTGTCCAGAGCCGATTACTGCAACAGTTTCTTCATCAACCTCAGGATAAAATGCTTGACTAAACTACAGATTGTGCAAAATGCCGCTTCACACATCTTGCTGGATATTCCCAAGCACAAATCTGCTACTGCTGCGCTAAAAGAATTATACTGGCTACCAGTGAAGAGGCGTATTGAGTTCAAGGCCTTTTGCATAGCATTTAAAGCTACCCATGACATAGGACCAGCCTTTTTCAAGCAGAACCTTCATCGGTACGTTCCTATGCGCCATTTACGCTCAGCTGAGTTCCGTAATTTGGTGCTCCCTAGGTTCAGGAAAAGCTCCTGGCGCGGTAGAGGCTTTCTGGTCGGTATGACCAGACTTTGGAACTCTCTTCCCCAGAGGTTAAAAGTCGAAACTCACCAGTTGGCTTTCAGGAAGGCGCTATAATCATGACACCTTCAGGTAATTGTATTGCACTTTATAAATCCCTTTTACATTTTCACTGCTCCCATGAGGCACAGGGTCAAGACTGATTTGCATACAGCTGGGTCTGAACTGAGGTGGCGAAGTGAGCTAAAGAACGATGATGGATTCAACCCAGATCTGTGGCTGTGGGTGAGTGTCTGAAAAGTTTCAGCGCTCCGTCCATCATCTCCTTGTGTTTGCTTTGTTCGCCCTAAGTTGGCTGGGTATGCCCAGACATGGGTCCCTTGCTCACTTTGCCACTGGATTTAAGCTAGTCTGGCTGATGAGGGGTGTTACCCCGAAACCAGTCCCAGGATGCTTGTTTCTGGTCCAGGCAAGACCTGGCTTGGCAGTTCGGGCTGGACTGTTTCCATGAGGCACAGGGTCAAGACTGATTTGCATACAGCTGGGTCTGAACTGAGGTGGTGAAGTGAGCTAAAGAACGATGATGGATTCAGCCCACATCTGTGACTGGGGGTGAGTGTCTGAAAAGTAGCAGCGCTCCGTACATCATCTCCTTGTGTTTGCTTTGCCCTGCTCGGATACTCCACATGGGAGGTATCGGTCACAATATTACCTTCGCACCGAGGGCCCTCGATGCTCTCCACCAGTACGGGTTCGGTGAGGGTTTGCCAGCTTGACTTTCCACGAGCTCCTGGTCAAACCCTGGTCATCTAAACTTTTTGGAAAGAAACCTTCAGTTAAATTGCGTTTTAAAAGCTGCTTGCATTGTAATAATGTGACTAGCAGCCCGTGTTCTGTTTTCGGAGCTCCAGAGAACAGAACACAGGCTGCTTGTAACCTTATTACAATTTTGCCTAAAGCATCCATCACCGCATCCGGCCCTGATCGGTTTGAATACCGGCCCTGAATACACCCTTTATGGTTTCTGGTGAAGCACTTAGGCTTGCTATCCACTTGCAGGCTAAACTCCATTTTGAGGCTGTCCTATGAAGTAAGATTGGACCCTGTCACGATTGTGGGACTTTTTTGCCACATTCTCATGCATGTGATTATCCATTTTGAAATTTCTTCAAGTAATAGTGTATGACATTCACTTGATTGTGGGACCGCCTGCCCCAATCTTTTGCTGTTTCCTGAATATTTGGCGTCCTGATGATGACCGTGATGACATATGCTCAGGGATCGAAACGTCGACAAATTACATATGTGGACTGTGTTTTTTAAGAAATTGGTGGTGGATATCAACACTCGTCTTACGGGTTTTGACTTCAAACATTCTATTATCCCTATCAGCCACATGTATATATATTTTTGTACATAGCACGTATGCACTTTTTATTCACCGTATATCACTCTCACTGAGCTGTCACCCTTTAGAAGCACCTTGTTTCTAAGAAAAATATAAATATTGCATTACACTGCTGAAATTCATTGAGTATATTTAATAATGGGATGTGTATAAATAAATCCATGCAACGCAGAACTGAAACTCATTCATTTGAGAGGGTTTCTTCTATTCCTGGTGTAATACTATTGCCATGTGGAAGTCAAGGCTATACTTCCCTCATAGGGACTATTTTTTGTTAATAATTGTTTGTCCAACCCAGGTCCCTGGGTTACTGGATTGCCCCTTCAGTTGAAAACTAGGTATAGGGTGAGCATCAGTCTTTGTGACTTTCATTCTGGATTAGGTTTGGGCACCAGTACCACTGGTCTGGCCCAGGGACTGTCAGAGAGCTTGGTTATCCCCAGCTCCACCATCTTAGCTACCTCAGCCTTGATGCTGTTTATGACATGGTCAGACAACCTGTACAGTTTTTTTTTTACTGTTAGACTGTCAACAGTGTCAATGTGGTGCATACACCAATCAGTGACCCCTGGAGTCAAAGAGAACAGACCAGCAAACTGACCCAGCACCTGCTTGCAGTCTCTGTGCTGCTAGTCTGTCAGTTTGGGAGAGAGTACATGTGAGAAAGTGCCCTCTTTCTGCATGGTTGCCCCCACTTTTTGCTGAACTGCTGATGTGCTTTGACTAAGTGTGCCCTGGGCTCCTGGCAATCAGGTACCCAGGGCCTTTGTTCTTTCCCTAAAACTGCAAGGTGAAAAGGTGCCTCCTGATGGCACATCTGCATACATTATGAGTACTGAACATGGTTTAAATACATTTGCTTGGCTTTGTTAATGGAGCTGGATTACTGAGAAAGAGGGTGCTTTGAAATTTCCTATATATGGGACATTTAACACTAGGATTCATGATTATTTGAAATTGTATGAAATGAAACCACAACCTAGACCTAGGCCACAGGTCAGCCCCTGGTGAATGGTGCCACAGGTACCCAGGGCACTGTGACCAGGGAAGACCTCTAAGGGCTGCAGCACTTATTGTGCCACCCTTAGAGACCCTGTACCATTACACTCACACACTGCCTTTGCAGGCTGCGTGTTTTTGGTGCAGAACAAAGTGAAGAGTCGACATGGCACACATCCCTGTGTGCCATGCCTACAAACCACTGCCCTGGCATAGATCAGTAACCCCTCTAGCTGGGTGCACTATACCAGTGGTGAGGGTACAGGTTCATGAGCCCTGTACCCCTACAGTGTCTAAGTCCATTCTTAGACATTGTAAGTGCAGTGCTGCCATTAAGAGTATATGGTGCTGGGAGTCTGTCATTACGAACTCCACAGCACCATAATGGCTACACTGAAAACTGAGAAGTTTGGTATCAAACTTCTCAGCACATTAAACCCACACTGATGCCAGTGTGGGATTTAATGAAAATGCACACAGAGGGCATCTTAGAGATGCCCCCTGAAAAACGACCTACCACTAGTGTCCAGGCTGAGTGGCTGCTTTCAGCTGCCACCACCAGACATGTTTCTGGACTCCTGGGTCGAGAGCCTGCTGCTCTCGGGGGCCTGAAACAATGCACGTCCTGTGACGAGGTGCCAAGCCTCCTCCCCCAGGATGGGCAGGGTCCATGAAGGGGATGCTTCAAAGGCTTGCCGCCTTTGTGAGCTTCCCCAGGCCACTTGCTGCTTTCAGCAACTGGTCCCCACTGGTTCTGACCCCCACTTTGGGTAGGAGTACCGGCGGGAAAACAAGTGAGGAAGAGAGGTGTGCCCACCTCTGCCAACTCCACCCCTCAGGTGGGGGAGGCGAGGTGAAGCACAACCTCAGTCCCCGCCATCTTGCAGATGGGGGACCCAGCCAACCAGGGAAAGGCTTATGCCCCCTACCACTGGAGGGTGGCATAATAGGGGTGTACCCACCCCAGGGAAGTGACCCACTGGTCCAAACCTTTTTACTCTACCTGTAACGCCCTAAATCTAGTATTTAGGGGCACCCCTGAACCTTGCTTCCTCAGACAAGAAACCAGAAGAAGAAAAGAAGAAGAAGGACCGAACAGCCGTGCTGAAGCTAACAAGAGGACGACACCTACTGACTTGGTCCCAGCCCTACCGGCCTGTCCCCACCCCGAACCTGCTGAAGCGAAACCCCGGTGTGTCCTGCAGCCAGCAGCCTCAAGAACCCTGAGGACCTGCCCTGCCTTCAAAAGAAAAGACTCTGTCTCCCGTGAACACCGGATTTGTTCACCAACAGACTCCAGCTCCAGCAGGATCTGCAAGTCTGCACCGCACTGCACCCAACGCCCACGGCCCAAATTCGAGTGGCCCAACACCAAGAGGAAGTCTCCCCGGTGATCCTGACCCGAGATCCGGTGACCCCTGACCTGCCTCAAGCCTCCAGCCAATGCCTGCAGCCTCAAACCGGAAGGTCCCCCCAACCGCGACCAGGAGCTGGTAAGAAGATCTGACCCTAAAAGGCACCCCTGCACCCGACACCCCATGGCCTTGGGTGGCCCAACCGATGGTGCCCAACCAACCCCCAGCATCCCAACTTACCTCTCCAAGTTGTGGTCGCACCCAGAAGACCTTCGTCCCCGAGCCTGCAGTGTGTTTGCAAACCGGAGACTCCCCATTGAAAGCTACAGGGCTCCCGACGCCAAAGCAGCACTCTGCACCCGGCCGCCCCAGTGCCGCTGAGGGTGCACCTTTTGTGCTGTCTCAAACCCCCATTTGCTCTGAGCTTAAGTCCAGGAGCTTTGCTCCCACAACCCAGTGGCCTGCTCGTCAGCAGCCACCAACCGGAGGCTCTCTATCCCCCTTTGGATAACATTGGGCTTCAGCACTCTGCACCCGGCCGCCCTAGTGCCGCTGAGGGTGTAACAAGAGTGCATCCTTGACCCTGGGGGACCCCTGAGTTTAACCCCAGAATACCAACTCCCACAACAAAGTATTTACCTGTTAACCGATAACACTATTTTCCTCCATAGGATAACATTGACTGTTTTTCTGTGAAAAGTTTCTACGTGTGGAGTTGGAAAATCTATGAAACCCTTTAAAACTGTAACTAAATAACAAAAACGCTTTTACTTACCTGTTTACAGGAAATGTCCCAGTGCAGTATCCAGGTATACTGCACTGTGTAAGAAAACTAATCTGTAAAGTAATCTACTTGACATTCTACCAAAAAGCCTATACAAAGTATATGTACTGTATTCTCAAAAGCATTGCATTACCAGTAACGTAACTGTAAACAAATCAAAGTGCATATACAATTGCAATTCAAACTGCTGACAAACTGCATTACTACTGTAAAGTATTTATTGCTTACCTGTGCCAGGCTTGCTTGGTTCTAGAAAATAAAATAACTAAAAGAATATTTTTATACAAAACCAATTGGTCTGAAGTTTAGTCTTTGAGTGTGTGATATCATTTGCTGATTGAGTGTGTACAACAAATGCTTAACACTACCCTCTGATACAGCCTTACTGCTCGACCACACTACTACAAATAGAGAGTAAGGTGCTATCTACTTTTACCTCTGCCTACCTTTGGGGTTCCACTGGACCTTGTGCACACTATACCTCACTTTGGTATAGTATCTACAGAGCCAGCTTTCTACAGTAAAACTCCCTCCACTGACCCATCTTGCACACTGTTGGAGAGGAGGTCGGGCACTAGCTCAGTCTCCTCCTCTCCACCCTCATCTGTGACCAACAACATGGTCTTGTCAGCCCTGTCATGGTAGGGTTTCAATCTGTTGACATGCAGTACCCGATGAGGGTTCCTGGGGGTGTTAAGGTCTACCAGGAAGGTAACCTCACCCTTCTCTGCAAAGATTGGATAGAGCCCAGTCCACTTGTCGTGGAGGGCCCTAGGAGCTACAGGCTCCAACACCCATACTAATTAACCTGGAGCATTGCAGCCTTCTAATCATACCAGAGCTTCATGAGCTCCTGGCTGGCCTCCAGCTTCCTGCTTGCCTTGTACATGTACTCTGCCATGCAAGATCTCAGGCCCAGTACATAGTCAAGCACATTGTCCATAGCTTCCTTGAGAGGCTTCTCCAAAGACTCTCTAAGCAGGCTCAAAGGCCCACTCACAGGGTGCCCAAACAACAACTCAAAGGGACTGAAACCAACCCCTTTTTGTGGGACCTCCCTGTAGGCAAACAGTAAGCATGAGAGTAGAACATTCCATCTCTATAGGAAGCTGGCTCTGTATATACTATTCCAAAGTAAGGTATAGTATGCACAGAGTCCAGGGAGTCCCCAGAGGTATAGCAGAGGTTACATTAGGTATGTACTAACAGCTCTCTTTGTGGTAGTGTGGGCGAGCAGTTAGGCTTATCCAGAGGGTGTGTTAAGCATTTATTGTATTCACTCAATCAAGACTGATGGCACACACTCACAGACAGAATCCAGACCAATTGAGTAAGTATAAAAAAGGTATACTTGTATTTTATTTCTAGAACCGAGGAGGACTTGGTACAGGTAGGTAAAATATACTTTCAATTGTAAACCTTTACACAGAATTGCAATTGGGTATGGATTTGCAGTTGTTACAGGTTGGTATGACTTTAAAAAGCAGGTTGAATTACACAGTAATTACTTTTAGATTACTCTGAGATTACATTGAGTACTGGGGGTGGTATGCCTAGATACCACACCTAAGGATCTCACAATACACGGTAAGTAAGACTTTTCTTGGCTTGAGTTATAGTTCCTGTTTTTCCCATACAAAATAACAGTTCCACAGAGAACATTTTAGGTCCAAAATATCATAACATGGGTTCCTATGGGGAAAAAATGGTTATCGGTTTCACAGGTAAGTAAACGTCTTACAAGTGGGAATTTTGGGGGTTAGGACCAAGGTTCCCCAAGGTCAAGGTAGGCACTTGAGTTGCACCATCAGTGGCACTAGGGCGGCAGGGTGCAGAGTGCAGGGGCCCAATGTTAGCCAATGGTGCTAAGGGGGCCTTTGGTTAGGGACTGCTTATGAGCAGGCCACTCGGATGTGGGAGCAAAGCTACTGGGGTTAAGGTCAACACTGCAGGGACCAACAATCAGCACAGGAGCTGCACCATCAGCAGCAATGGGGCAGCAGGGTGCAAAGAAGACATTGGGTACCCTGTGCTTCTCAATGGAGACTTTCAGTTTGGCAACGTTGCTGCAGGCTAGGGCAGGGAGACTTTCTGAAGGCGACCACTGGCTGGAGAGGTAATTTGGGGTCTTGTGGGATGCCTGGACATGGTTGATTGGGCCACCCGAGGCCGTGGGACGTCGGGTGTAGGGGTGTCTTTTGGAGTTGGGTTTCTTTTACCAGCTCCAGTCGCGGTCGGGGGACCCTTCAGGCAGAGGCTGCAGGCGTCGTCTTGTAGCTTGAGGGAGGTCGGAGATCATCAGATCCCAGGCCAGGATCGCTGGGAAGACCTCCTCATGGTGTTGTGCCACTCGAACTCGGGCCGTGGGCGTTGAGTGCAGAGTGGTGTAGAATCGCGGAGTCGCCGGAATCCGGATTCTAGTCTTGGAGTCTTTGTTGAGCAAATCCGGTGCTCACGGGAGACAGAATCTGTAAGGTGAGTGCAGGGCAGGTCCTCCGGGCTCTTGGGGGCTGCTGGCTGCTGGACCAGCCTGTTTCTTCGCTGTAGGCAGGTCGTAGTCTGGACAGACTGGTAGGGCTGGGGCCAAAGCAGTAGGTGTCCTCTTCTTCCTGGGTCAGCACAGCTCTTCGGTCCTTCTTCTTTCTTTCTCGAATCTGAGGAGGCAAGGTTCAGGTTTGCCCCTAAATACTAGATTTAGGGGCGTTTAAAGGGGTGTGCAGGTCGGGACCAATGGGTCTCTTCCTTGGGGTGGGTAAACCCCCTGTTATGCCACCCTCCAGTGGAAGGAGGCATGAGCCTCTACCTAATTGGCTGAGTCCCCTCATCTTCAAGATGGAGGGGACTGAGATGTGTGCCGATTCAGAACGGCTGTCAGATTCGGACATCGTAACCGCTCGGTCGGAAACAGTGTCCATAGAGCTGTACGATTCGGCTCCGAACGACTCGGTGTGTCTGAATGCCGATCGAAACCGATTTGGACAGCCAAAACAGTTTCCTTGCATCGTAATCGGTCGGTTGGACATGTATCCGATTCGGTCAGAAACATAGGTTCCGAATCGGATTCGCCAAATCCGAATCCCATTCAGAGCCTTTCCGAACGCCATCGTAATCGACCCCTTAGTGTTTGGAAATGATACCAAGCTGCATGCTTGGAAAGTAATATTAAAGCAGCCCAGAGAGCTGAAAGAGAGAGAGAGAGAGAGAGAGAGAGAATGGGTCTGGTGCAGGGGTGAATCTCTATACTGGTATGTTCATGTGCTGTTTAATTCCCTTCTGGACAGCATGCTCCACGATTTGTGGAATTGGCTGTTCTGGACAGATTAAACAAGAAGCACATATTAAGTGCTATGTCATGTGTGGCTTAGTCCTTCTAGTTATTGCTTGGTTGCTGATCCTGTTCAAGTTTTCTATTAAACAACTGTTACATTTTTATTTCGTTACATCTATGATTATAATATCTTCCTCGGCTTGATCCCAATTTCTTTAAGGGAGAAAAATTAAAGTACTCCCAAGGCTGTGCTTACATCGCCCTACCCGCCAAAACGAAGTAACATAATGGGGAGCCGCGGACAATGCCGAATAGATCAAGGGAGCCAAGGGTCAAATAAGTTTGGGAACCTCTGCCTTTCAGCATATTTTTTGTACAGGAGGGAATTCTCCCCGCACAAAAACGATGCTGACCACAACACAGACTCCCATGCACTATGGCACACGGGTGCCTTACGTTGGCACATGTGCGCTCTCTCCACCTCATGCAATGCAATGCAGCAACTTTGCTTGCTGCCCTGCATTGTGTGGACTGTTAGTAAACCTATGCCCAAATAATTATGCAGCACCCTGAAGCCAGTTGTTTGAGTTGCAGCCCTTTGGAATGATAATAACATAACATGACATAACCTGTCGAAGTAAGTTCCCAGCACCTGCTTTAAAAGACACCACTACATGAACTCATCTTGTGTCACAGGCTGGTTATGAAAATGGACATGGAAAAGATACGCAATTTAGAAGCACTTTAAATCTCATGTTTCATTTTACTCTTTTCCAACCACCTAATCATAATCCTAATACTAATCGGTGTCACGTTCCATATGTCATTTGGATATAGCGTTTGCAAGGCTAAACTCACATACAATTAAGCACTAAACAACTTCCAATTGCATATTGACTAGAATATTTGACTGCAATATACATTTCAATGTTAATGCAATTTCAATGTGCAGTTAAATTTAAAAAAGTTCGATCTTTATGAAATGCATATCATGAAAAATCAAGACACATTTAAAATGTATCGATTTACAAAACTTTCTATGCCTACTCATGTAGTCACTGGTAATGTGACATTGCTACAGGCAACCAGATCTCAATACTTGCAACAGAATGTTTACAGATATTTCTCTCTGATACATTTTCATCACTTATTGATTTTCCTGTGCTGCAAACACATGCACAAATGCACACACACACATGCATTCACACACGTACATATGTGCAAAAGCATATGTACACCATCACAGGCTTCACTCAAATGCATCTCAGCTCACCTCTGGTATCCTTCTACCACAGTGGTGCTCTTCACTCAAAATAATATGGATGATGTTTGAATGGTACAAATACAAGTTTAAAGTTTAAAAAACCCCACAGTCACTGCACAATTAACTCTAAATTGCACTTTTGAAAGTCTATCAATGGCTGCCCGCTAACACTCCTCTCCCCAACAACCAACCATCAAGGTTACAGGAAAATCAACTCTTCCGGCAAGCAACATGTTGGCCAACAGCCAAAAATCCCCATCAAAACCTACAATTCTGAGCAGGCTTCCTCCTTACCTTTCTTTGCATGAACCAGGTACACCACACAGGCACAAGTGACCGCCACAATGCACTGGAAGGGAATGTTTCGCATTCTCGTGCACAGCTGCTCCCGAACAAGTCCTCCAAAGGGGAGAGCGGGAAGCCTTGCAACCACCACCTCGGGGAAGCGCAGACGGAAAGGCTGCGCCGGCTACAGTGCAATGAATAATTCATCCTGTGTGAATTAGTAACCTGAGCTGTTCTCTGCTCCCTTCAGTCCGTCCTAATGATCCGGATCAGATGTCCCTGATTTACACTGCCCGGGACGCTTTATCGATATAGCTAGCGTACTTCCAGCGCATCTTAAGGTTTCATACATGGGCGATCCCTTCTAGATGACATGGTGCCCGAGGGGACCAGAGACATAATGCAGTCTGCAAAACAACCCAATTCATCAAAATGGACACTTTGGATCAAAGTGCTATATTCAATTCTCACTTCATTTCATTGCCATTCAATGGCGACCCAAGTACCTAAAACGAGTTCTTAATAAAACAAGAAACATAATAAAGGAAATACGGTAATGTCCTCTCTGATTACACTGAACTGAAGGTTGATACAAGTCTGGGGTTTAGCAGCATTGTCACTAACGAGTTCTCCTCAAGCCATATGCAGGTGATCAAAAGTTATGGACGAGACCTGTAACAACATATAGATTTTCACCCGGGCCAAGATTTTTGGGATGACATAACTACAATATTTCTTTGTATCATATGTTTCAGTCTGTGTGTTATTTTGTGCATTCTGTGTGACACTTCGTCACTGTCGAATGAAAAAAGTAAATATTATTATAATAAATAATAATTATAAAATAATCACAGAAAGCAAAAATATGAACTGTATGGCAGTTAAGTATTTTTGTTTCATAAAAGATTGCCATAATTTAAAAAGTGAAACACAAACTATATTTTCAACTTCCAGACAACGATAGTGAGGCGTGAGTAAATTATACTAACAGTGCAAAAGTAATACAAAAAATAATAATAGGGGAGCAGAATATAAAGTGTCAACTATGTAAAATAAATCACAAAAAAAGGAATAGGGGATGCATGATGGGTCGTTAAAGGTTCAAGAGGAAGCTTCTCCCCCTGTGCACAAGGTGTGGGGTGTGGGGTGTGGGAGCAAGCCCATCTCTCTAAATCTCTTATTAACAAAATCTATATTTATTCTTGCACTGTAAAATCTCAATGGTATCTGTAGTTTGTTCTTATTTTCTGTGCAATATTTTAATGTATAACTCTTCACACCACCCACTGAATTCCAAGTGTTTCTTAATGAAATATATTTTCCAAGTATGTTTCCTTCACAATTCGCCATTGCTTGGTTGATTCTTCTCTTTGTAATATTTTCAGCCGTCAAACTATGGTAATAGGCCAGGTGTAAAGTATGCCAAAATTACAAAAATCGTAACAAAGATAGGGGGAACAGAATAGCAGTTTTCTGTTAACATGCTTTTGCAGGTCGACAAAGAAAAAACATATCCACCATCCACAGAAAGGAGCAAACAATATATACAGGAACATACAAATAGTCACTTATTTTGAGCAAAAATAAAATGTTTTGCAAGTAGACTGGGGAGTTACCCACAAGTATCAGACTAACAGGAGTCTTACTAGTGAGAAGGTCATTGAAATCTAAACCATAACTACACAGTACATAAGGTGATCACTTCACATGTTTCTTCTCTTTGAATCATCCTCATCCCTCCCCTCCCAACAAAGGTGTGTTAACAAAATAGCTTCCTACTCTTCCGTCCTATGCAGTGAGTATGTCCTTTCTTTAAAGTCCTTACCCATGGCTTGGCACAGCAGAAAATACTGGTGTAAAAGAGGCGTATCAACTGTCTGTTACTAATGAGTGAAAAAAGGAAAAGAAAGTCTCTGATGGCCACTAGAGGTAGACTGATCCAAAAGCCAAGAGAAACAGATAAAAATTAAGAGCAGATTGCACAATAAAAATTGAATGCTAATAAGAAGAGTAAAAACAGGGAGCCAAGGAGATCTGTGCCCCTACAAGCAGTGGCAAAGTCAACAGATCTGGCTTCAATCAGTTAATGCATGTAAAATGTATTTGTGCATCCAAGTGTCGCTATGTTTAGTACTTTAAAGTCAGAACTATTGGCATTGCCAATGCTTGTTAACATTTGTAAATTTGTTTTTACAATGCTGAGAAGGGAGAAGACAGGGGGAGTAGTTGTAAATGTACACTCCAATAGAATATTGCATGCGGACCGGAGAAAGGAATCGGGGCCACTATGGGATGCAGCTATTTGGTTCTGTCAATGCTGCTTGCCAACCTTAGAGACAAGTAGCCCCTTCTCCATGTTCCTCCTCTAAATTGCAAACATACATATTGAAAGGGAGAGGAGCAAGTGCACACCCTACCTCACACCAGCACTGTTATGGATTGGCTAAAACGAAGCTGCAGCATCTAGATTGTTAATTCATAGCCATGCTCCATTATAGAGCTTTTCCTGTATAATATATACATTTTTATATTTATATTTACCAGACTTTTTACCCTTCGTTGGAACCTTTTAATGGCATACTATAATAACTATCACCTGTCTCTTACCTCATAATTCTGCATATAACAAGAAGACATCTTCTATAATTTTCCCTAATCTCGGAGTCAAACCTGGTTTGGATTACGTTTCCTCTCCCAGCGAATTTTACCCACAAAAACTAACATTTACACTTCCAATGAAGAGCTCATTGAGCAGCTATTTCCTCCTGTCTGCAATTCAAATATTGCACCCGAGTTTAGAATAGGCAATACCATAGAATGTTATTGTAATTGCATTTATATAGTGCTTACTACCCCTGACGAGACGTCGAAGCACTTTTTTCGGCGAGTAGCATGCTTGATTAGTGGTGAATTAGTATAGGGAAATATTAAATGAATTTGAGCAGTGGACATGTTAGTCTATTATTTGGATGGAAAAAGATAGTGGAGGGATAGAAGAAGGGATGGTTTGCATTTATATAGCGCTTGCTACCCCTGATGAGGTGTTGAAGCGCTTTTCAGCAATTAGCAAGCTACTCCAAAACCCAAAAAGGATTAGTGGTGAATTAGTATTTAGTATTAATGTCGAAGAGCTGGATCAATATGGGATTCATTCCATATACTCTTCAAGCCAAATCCATCATCCACCATTTTGCCAGATGATCCCTCTCACAGTGGACACATATACTGAAAACTACACATGAATAACGTATAGATATAGGAAAAAAAAGTTGAATCAATAACAGGCATGATAGTGCCTGGCACCCAGGTGACCACTCAAAGGCAACCCAAGGCAGATCTATCATTCAGAAAACAATAGCCTATGGGAGCTCATCTTTACTTGGATGTATAAAGACCGAACAAGGGATGTGCCAAGTGGTGTACAAATCTATCCTACACTGTTTCATAAAACTAATTGTAGATCATCAGGCATGCAAATCATCACTAAAGAAGGATGATTCCTGCAGCCCAAAATGTCACATGAACTAACTCCGCCCACACTATTCCTTCATCTTTAGGGTTCTAGGAGGAAGGAAACAGTTGGCAAACGCGACAGCCACACACTGTTGCTGCGATAGCCATCTGGTTATGTAGACTACTAACCCGCTCAACACCATAGGCTTCCATTTGAGCGATTTCCTTACAGTGATTAATAACCAGCAGCAGCGCTTCCCCCTAACAGAAGTAATATCATTTACAACGAACACGTTATATCCTTGCTAGCGTGGTTGGGTCTATTGCCCAAGTTTCCTGTAGTAAGAATACATCAGCAATCTTCCTCCTTCTGCTCTGTTTCCTCATTTCACAAGCCATTAAGCTATCCAGGACCAGCTGTTGTCAATAGAATTGTTCTCTACAACCCACCCCACCCCCAAAACTTGATACTTACATTATCGCAAGCATCTTCACATGATTCACAGTAGCATTCCACAAATCATTTTCCCTCACAGGAGTCACCCAAAAAGGATAAGATTAAAAGCTTAAGTGAATGATAAGGTCAGCCTCGTAGCGCTTGGTTCTATTGGCTATCTTTTGTAACGATAATACCTAAATACCTATTTTCTGCTTTTACCAATTGCCCATCTAACAGGTTTTTTTAAATTTCTCTGGAATGCATCTGCACACTCAACAAATACAGATCAACAATAAAAATGGCACAAACATTGGTAAAGCTAATAGCTGGTGCCTTTAATATATGGGAGCACACCTAATGGTTTTGCCAATGCTTGCTTGATTTAGCATACTCTGTTGGCAAAAGCATTCGAAGTTGGCTGTTTGTACATACACATACATGCAGACGCATGGGTGGCCATCTTGGACTTTGTTTGTCAAGGTATAACTAAAATGCCTGCAAATTGCTGCTGTGCATGAGCACTCCCACACAAGCATGGGTGGTCACCTTGGAATGTTTTTTTGTCATACTCTAACCAAAACCATTACAAGATTGTGTCTGGTGTGTGCGAGTGCATGCTCAGGCCAAAGCCCATTTTCCACTGGTAAATTAAGAAAATAGGTATGCACAGGAAGAATAAAGCTGGAAGAAAGGGTGCATTGGAGGGAACATGAGATGATCGGATGAGCAAAGAGCAGGGGTGAAAAACAGGTAAAAAGAGATCTGGGCGAGTCGCAGACACAGGTAACAGAAGCAATGTGCTTCCACAGAGCATTACAAGGGAAATAAAAATGGTCCCTTCATGTCGGAAGTGGAAGGGTAACATAACGTGTATTTGTAAAGCACAAGTTCACCCAAGGGTATCTTGGTGCTGAATAACAGATGTTTATTGTTACCCAACTCAATGGTACTCACTTATCAACCTCAGAAGGATTAAAGGCTCAGTGGACCTGCCGGGATTTGAACCTGTGACCCTGAGGTCAAACACAGGCCGCTACAGTGGACACATAAGTCGACTAAGCCACCAGATATGGCTTAGTCCCCAGACCTGGGTACAACTCATTCTATCATTAACATGGTAAAGAAAAAACGCCTTTGAATAAGAAGCAGGAAACAGATACAGACAAGAAAGCCATTGAACCATGTACCATGAAGAAGGGGCAGGCCAAAAGCCCATTCTATGTATTGTAGGTGTTGGAAAACGAGGCAGTATCTGTGAGGCCTGCACAAATAACATGTCACATTTGTCCTTCACTGGGAACCAAACACCCTAGTCCAGCGCCTGACTCTCAGAGGGTAGCGTTGCAGAGCAGTCAAAGGCTTACTCAAGGGAGGTGGTGTGGGCTAGTAATCGCCATTTACCAGTATGCAGAAATAACACTCAATAATTGATTGTCCAGTCTGTACTTTGATTTATAAAAGTAAGAGTACATTTATTAAACACACACACTACTCAATACTATGCAACAATTTACAAATATACATAAGCTGTTGGAATTACTTTGTGACATTGCATAACATTTCCACCCCTCCCAAAGGGGGGTGGGGTCTAGTACCACCACTCCCATGTATGCACATCATCTTGCCCCCTAATGCAGTCAGTTGAACATAACCTGGAGCGAGGGCCTTGCGCACAGGCACCATCTCAGTGGCGACCCACCCCATTATCTCAACAAGCATTTAAAATAGGCCCACCTGCCCTGGTGACACATAACCCTGCCTGAACATGTCATACTGACCATATCGTATACACCTCTACATCTTAGGGGCTAACTGTCTGGAATGTTCTTCACCTAACGCAGCAGCAAGAATACATGTCTAAGCATCACTTAAAATGACAGTACTTATCACAGTTGTTAACCATTATAACGCATTGCAATACACCGCCTCTAAAAGGCATCACAGGTAAAACAGAGGATTAAGCACTTACAGCCAGACACCTTAGCAGGAATGTCTGGCAACATAACCCCACTTTGCTTATGACTCCACCTTACACAGGTTCTTCACATTACACGTGTGACTTACAGTCCCTCTAAAAGAAATAATAGTGATAAATGCATTTGTGGTGCATTTACACCTCTTCATCTCCAGAGAATGCCCTTCTCCAGACATCCCCAACTCAGCCCTTCACACTTTGAGGCAGTCCCTAAGGCACCCCCAGCTGTAGAACAAAAGTTCCAGCCATGGGATGCCCTTCTCCAGACATCCCCAACTCAGCTCTTCACACCTTGAGGCAGTCCCTAAGGCACCCCCAGCTGTAGAACAAAAGTTCCAGCCATGGGGATGCTGATGACGCCTGGCTATGCCCTTGAGGGGTTATTCTTTCCAAATCCCCAGAGACTTACACAGCGCCGAGACACCCTAGGGTATTTGCGCGCTATATAAATTGTATAAATAATAATAAATAATAAGGGAGGGACTTTCTTCCTTCGTGCTGGGGGAGACTGCGTTGCTCCTGCAGCTCCCCCTGCACCTTGTCACACCTTTGGCGGTGACCCCGTCCTCCTGGGGCCACCGCGAACCGAGGAAAAGCTGTTTTCCCTTGCAGGCCTGTCCGAGCCTGCAAGGCATTATGGGGCGCTCTGTGGCCAGTGCGTGCATATTATAACATGGCTCTCCCGCTGTGTCGGGGAGAGCCGCGCAGCCTTTTCCCTGCGGCCCGGTGCCATATCCGCCCTTCGTTGGGGGTCACCATCCGGACCCCTGCTGCCCAACGGTGAGTGTTTCGGCTCGGGGAGCCCACCCCCGGACGCTCCTCTCTTCACGGAGGCCCGGTCCCACCCGGGCCTCCCGCACTGCAGCAACGTTGGAGGGCAGCCCGGGGAGCCCACACCCGGCTGCCCCCGCCGGCTCCCCGCCCGGCCCGCACCCTCTGGTGCGGCCGCGGGAGCCGGAGAGTCAGTTTTGGTCTGCCCGCTCCTGCGGGCAGACGTGGAGTCTTCCGCCAGTCGGGCGGGACCTCGGGGGAGTGCGACGGCACTCCCCCACCTTCCTCCAGCCACGGGGGAGCGCGACGGCGCTCCCCCGCCTTCCTCCACCACTTCGGGGCCCGGAGATGGGGTCCCATGCCCCTGCAGATTCTTCACGGGGAGCGCGACGGCGCTCCCCGGCTTTCCTTCGCCACGAAAGGGGGGTTGCGCGACGGCGAGCCCCTATCCTCATTTCCGTCGGGGGCCAGGGTGGGCTCCTGGCACCCCGTGGGGGCATTTTCACGGGGGCCCGGAGTTGGGGATCTCGGGCCCCTCTCTCCAATCCACGGGGGCGCGGCGGCGCTATCCGGTCTCCCTTTTCGTCGGGGGCCAGGGTGGGCAGGGTGGGCTCCTGGCACCCCTTTTGGCACCCCTTTTGGGGAAGTTATCTTCTTGTGGGGACAGCCCCCGGGACCTGACCCACCCCGGGGGCACATTTAAGACCGGCGGCGGAGCCCCACGCGCTTCGTCGTCGATCTCCTCAGAGGTCAAAGGTCGCCTACCTTCTGGGGGGCATATCTCAGCCCCCAGGGTACCGATCTTCCTCATCTTGGCCTCTTCTTGCTCCTGGTGGCGCTCCCCAGCCACTGGGAGCACTTTCCTTTGCCCTCCTGGTCTCAAGGAGGGTGAACTCAGCAGGGAGCTGTCTTCACTGGCTCCCTGCGCCAGCCTTTCTCCTGGCTCTCCTCCTGGGCCTCTCTTCTCCTTGCGCAGAGGCCCAGGCATCTGCTCACTGGTCCTGGACTCCCCCACGCGCAATCCAGGGTCCTGGGACAGTCAGGGGGTTCTTCCTTCCAACTGCCCATGGCGCCAGGCTCCAGCACCAGTCTTCCACAGCAGACCATACCCCAGAGAGAGCACCTCTTCCTGTGCAAACTCTTTTTAAGAATTGGGGAGGAGGCTGGCAGGAAGTCTCTGTTTGCCCTATCACACAGCGACACATCACTTCTCTGTCCCTGCTCCCTCCTTCCTGCCCAGGCCTCTGGGTTTGTTCAAAATGGCGTCGTCCAGGGGTCTCATGCCACATGGTCTCTGAGAGCCCCTTCCCCCCTCGCTGCCTTCTCTCCAGAGCAGCTTGGTGCCTGGCACCAGGTGACAGCGGGAAACAGCGTTTACAACGCTGCTGTTACCACGCAGGTAGGTAACAACGTGGTCGTTACAACGACCGCGTTGTTACCACGCGTGGCTTTACATCGCAAGTCATTTCTACGACTTGCGCTAGGTGGCGTGCAACACCAGGGAATGTGTTGGATTTTAAGTCCAACACATTCTCTGCTGTTGCGCTAACTGGGGTAGGAATAGTAATTTATACTATTCCTTAGTCCAGCGCGCCATCTAGCGCAAGTCGTAGAAACAACTTGCTATGTAAAGCCACGCGTGGTAACAACGCGGTCGTTGTAACAACCGCGTTGTAACCTACCGCGTGATATTTGCTCGCGTAGTAACGTCATACATTCGGTGACATCTGCTGATGGATGAACCTGTAGCTCCACCCATCTTCTCTTCTTGGAGTGGAGGCTTTCGCCCTTGCAATGCTTGTTGTGCAGGGCTGGCTGGGGGAGGAAGGTCATTAATTCAGCCTGGCTGGGTCAGCCCCAGCCAGGCCCTGGTTATGAGCTGACTCAGAGAAATATAACATTTCTGGATGACCCAAAAGCAGTACAAATATGACTTTGGACTCTGCAGAATACTTCTTCTCACATAAGTTACAGTGGACTTTGGTGCGTGTCTGGAATTTGTAGGCCCTAAGAAAGTAAAACTAGCCCATGTGCTCCCCATCCTCATAAGAGAATAATGGAATAAAAACAGCAAAGCACACTGACTTTCCCTCAAATGTTTCTTCCCATTGTAGAAAGCCCATTCCATGTCACCACCCAGTTCTGTATAAGTCCTGCCACACCATTCACTTTGTAGCTGCTCCTGGGCTGTGCACGCCAGGAATCTCCCCTGCGCAGCCCTTACACTTGTGCACACGCATGTACACACATGGTTGCATGTAACCAGCCCAGTGTCCCAAACTCTGGCGGCAGCGCAGCGGCCTACTCGCGCCAGGGGGACACCGGTAAAATATACATGAGGTCCCTTTCATCATGAGTTCACTGTGGGTGAGTCCCAACTTATGAGGCTCTCCCACAGTAAAAACTCAACAAATAGGTGTTCAAAAAGCGAAAAATCCTGGCGGCTCAGATGGTCAGAACCACCTTCTAACAGTAGGCAGTTAGATTTCAACAACAAGCAGCTAAAGCTGTCTTTAGGCAAGACCTAAAAAGAATAAATGACGAACAAAGTGGTTCATATAAGTTCTGTAACCCAACAGTAACTTCTTATGGGATCTATCATGAAGTTAAACTCTACAAGGAGCTTCTTGGTGAAGCATATTTCGTTTATATGCAGAGTTATTTTAAGGTATCCCAGGGGTTACTGAGTCTTGTTTTGTGGGTTGGACAAGTTTGTAATGTTTCTTTGCAGTTGTTTGTAGCCTGTGTTATCTTTACTGATGATATTACTGTATTTTATAAATCTGTCTGACAGCTTGGCTTGTGTGGCCTGCAGTCTAACTGTATTTTTAAGTAATCAGACAGTAACGTGTCTTTTAGTTCCCTGTCCAGACAAACACGGGCTAATATTAGGGAGGTTCTTTTGATACTTATTCTTGTTTGGCTTTTTTAGGCTGCTCCCAGGGATGGAACTATTTGTCAGTGTTCTACAAGCTATAATTGTTCTTTCACAATAAAAAATTATTTCAGAATTAGATCACTGATGGTATAATCAATTACCCTACTGCCTTGAGTTCAATTTAATGTCACATGCCCTTACACATATCCTTTTATACTCTCATTGGAAATATGCAGACCTAGATTCTGCCTAGACGTGATATCTTCCTGCCATCTTCATTGGTGATTTTCTCATAGCAGTTGTTGTGTGGTAGTGGGGCATCTTGAGAAGCTGTATTTCCTGAGAATATTTGTTTGTGCCCATGGTTGAGAATGAAGGACATGTCTGATCCGGTACATGCATTCATATCCTAACATAAGTGTCATTTTTCACGTGTCTTTGTATAGAGACCGTGTCAGACCGTATCCTTTGTAGAATGCATAGCGGTAGATGTTCGTATGCATGTGCACCATCAAACATGACTAACACACAAGGAGGCATACCACCAAACCAGGCTATGGTTCTAGTCAACACCAGTGTACACCCTTGTTGGATGGTTCTGCACAACAGAACCTTTTGCCCTATCAAAAAACATGATGCTTTCTCACCATCATGGGTTCAAACTCCTAGAGTTAGGGCTGCTCAGAAGAATCCCTGAAATGGCAAGCTGCAGCTCTGGAACTGCTCCAGTCTTTACTGGTCACCAGTCTGTGTTTTGGAGGGTGATAGGACCCCCCACCCAAGCAAGCAGCGTGTGACTCCACATCCTATCCTGCCAGCAGGCCTCTCAGGGCACCTCGGACCCTCGATGACAATCAAAAAAGGGACATTCAGGGTGCATTTACTGTGCACCTCTCCCTGTGCGGCACTCAGATGGTACAGTTCCTGAGAGCCTCCTTGACCTACATCAATCTTGGTAATATGCACAGCAACAATGGCCAAGGCTTCCCTCATTTTCCCAGGACCACTCGTCTGTGCACAATGAGGGCAAATCCTCTTAGCCATTGCACATGTACCAAATGTGCTCTTTACTTCAGGTGTGATAAAAGGGGCACACATGATTCTGCTCAGCATGCTGTACTAAAAGATTGTTCTGGGGCGCACAAAGCACCAGGGGCTGTGGTCCAGCCCTAGATGCCAATGCTATTGTCAGAAGACTATAACATTGACAGTTCATGGGTAGACACAGCATTGATACAAGTATCTTAAATCAGTATACTAGAACCCTTTTGACCTTTTTGCGTCCAAGTTGACAGTCGCTGATAGGACAAACAGGAACCTGTCCAATCTATATATGGGAAATGTAAACCTTCTGTGTGGGTTCTTAACAACTGTTTTCATGTTCTTGTTTTCTTTTCCTATAAAATTAGACGGACAGACTAGACATAAAATATGTTGCATACTGTCTTGTGATAACCTGTTTTACGTATTTATCACTAGATTTGGATCACTATAAAATTATATTTGCATATCTGTTGCCTCCAAGTAATTCGGCCATTTTGTGTGCTTAGTTTTCCTGATGACATCAGAAGTGTAAACTTCCCACCTACCTCTGTGCTGTGAATCAGCCAGCACTACTTCACAATTATGACTTTCAACAACATACTTTGATCTTCCCTAGTTCACACTTTTACTCTCAATTTTTGATCTAAATTAAATAGAGTGTACCCCATGGAAACTTATATTTACACTGGTTCTGGGTTTCCTAATAAACACCAGCTGTTACTAAGATTTTAATGAGCACTGTGGCTTATTTAAGGAACATTATATTTTGTTTGTTGAAAACTAAACAAATACGCTTTGAACTGAACTGCATACTCTACAGTGATGAAACTAAATAAAGAAGGATTCCTTTCAGAGCATTAAGTAGGCTTATGAAGCTCCCCAGAGCTTATAAAGTCCATTATTGAACTTGACTGCTAGCTGTTAACATATTCCCTATCAAACTCACATTAAATTACAAGTGAAGAAAGGTTTGCTTCCCTTGAGAATGAGATCACCTAGATATTGCTTAAAACCATAATGCCTACACATGGGCCACACACCCTCACCAATAAATCCCAAAGCATGCTTGCTTTTAATCTGAAACTCTATCTTTTACGAGCAATTCTGAAAGTGAGTTCTATTTGTTCATGTACACCCAGTGCAGACGCTCTCCTAAATACTATTTATCAACAACTCTATAAGTCTGGCTACTTTTAGAGTTGTCACCATTTGCTTCTGCCAGCTCTCAACAATATCATATTATTTAGAGTTGAGAAGATGCAGGGCATCCTGCAAAAAGCTGTGGCTAATTCCATTCACCGTATTAAGAGTGCATTGGGGTAAAAGGCGCTTTAAATAAGGCAAATGAACAGTGGCGACTCCTCTGCTATGGCGGAGGAGCGTCGCCCCCCCCCGCCATCCTCAAAACTTCTAAAATAAAGCGATAATAAAACAGATTTTATTATCGTTTTATTTTTCATGTTCTAAGGGCTGGTGAGTCTTGAAGCGGGGCCATCCTGAGGGCAGTGACGAGAGGGAGTAGTGGGCACTGTTATCTCAGGACGTCCAAACCAACATGCGCACTGAGCTGCCTCCAACCCAGCTGCGTTGACGGGTTGGAGACAGCAAGCTCAGGCTCCTAGTCTTTCTGGGAGCACAAATTCACAGCGCTCAGGGCAATCGTGACACTGCTTTCAAACATGAGAACAGCGTCAGGATTGACAGCAGGGGACACTGGGAGCCTGTGTGCTGCAGCGAGGACACAGAGCAGAAGAGCATTGGGCTTCTTTACCTATTTTTTAAAATGTTGACTTCGTTGTCCATTCTCCTCTACCTCCTCGTCGTCCGTTCCCCATCCCCCACTCCGCCCACAGACCAGCCACTACTTCAAATGGAACAGCCATCACTTGTTTTCTGAAGTCCTGTTCTGCCAAACTCTAATTAAGACTCAAAACTTACCTCAATGGGACCTACAAGCAGAAGCTCCCATTGAGGCAAATGCTCTCTGCAACTCGAGCAATGATGTTTTTCTTCTGTGAGTAAGAAGCATAACATCCACTGAATAAAGGGTTTGCGGTCTATATGTAAAACTTTAGTTAATATTTAGATAAGGTTGATGAAGTGTGAATATTAGCTGCAAGATGAGTACATTCACAAAGGTAAATCTATGAACCAAAATTTCTGCATGTGAAGGCATATGCCTACACCTAGACGTAAATCTCACCTCAATGCATACTTTGGGTAGAGATTTACACCTAGTAGAAGGAATATGGGCCCACGCCCTGGTACAGGGAGTTGGGACACTTAAAACTGAAAATACTACTGTAAAATTCCTACTTGCAACTTTACAGGAATATTTTAGGCATAAATCTGGCAAATATAACTCTACATAGCATGCACACAGTTCTCCACCTATGCTATTTTGAGCTATGAATTGAAACCTAAAGGAAAACAAGCATCACCTGAGGAAATAATACACATCTGACAAGTGATAATACTATGAGCATACAAAAAGAACCAGAGGCTTGCATTCTTTCCCTTGTGCTGCAAGATGACTTGGACACCAGTGTAGGAAGCTGGCTCTGTATATACTATACCAAAGTGAGGTATAGTGTGCACAGAGTCCAGTGGAACCCAAAAGGTAGGCAGAGGTAAAGTAGATAGCACCTCACTCTCTATTTGTGGTAGTGTGGTCGAGCAGTAAGGCTTTCTCAGAGGACAGTGTTAAGCATTTGTTGTACACACTCAGTCAGCAAATGAATTCACACGCTCAAAGACTGAACTTCAGACCAATTGCTTTTGTATAAAAATATTCTTTTAGTTATTTTATTTTCTAGAACCAAGCAAGCCTGGCACAGGTAAGCAATAAATACTTTACAGTAGTAATGCAGTGTGTGAACAGTTTGAATTGCAATTGTAAATGTACTTTGATTTGATTACAGCAGTGTTACTGATAATGCAATGCTTTTAAGAATACAGTACATATACTTTAGTAGAATATCATGTAAGTTACTTTTCAGATTACTTTTCTTACACAGTGCAGTATACCTGGATACTGTACTGGGACATTTCCTGTAAACAGGTAAGTAAAAGCGTTTTGGTTATTTAGTTACAGTTTTAAAGGATTTCTTAGATTTTCCAACTCCACACTTTAAAACTTTTAATAGAAAAACTGTCAATGTTATCCTATGGAGGAAATTAGTGTTATCGGTTCAAAGGTAAGTACTTTGTTGTGGGAGTTGGTATTCTGGGGTTAGACTCAGGGGTCCCCCAGGGTCAAGGATGCACTCTTGTTACACCCTCAGCGGCACTAGGGCGGCCGGGTGCAGAGTGCTGAGGCCCAATGTTATCCAATGGGGGATAGGGGCCTCCGGTTGGTGGCTGCTGACGAGCAGGCCACTGGGTTGTGGGAGCAAAGCTCCTGGACTTAAGCTCAGGGCAAATGGGGGTTTAGGCCAGCACAAAAGATGCACCCTCAGCGGCATTGGGGCGGCCGGGTGCAGAGTGCTGTTTTGGCGTCGGGTGCCCTGTAGCTTTCAATGGGGAGTCTCCGGTTTGCAAAAGCACTGCAGGCTCGGGGACGAAGGTCTTCTGGGTGCGACCGCCACTTGGAGAGGTAATTTGGGATGTTGGGGGTTGGTTAGGCACCGTCGGTTGGGCCACCCAAGACCGTGGGGCGTCGGGTGCAGGCTTGAGGCAGGTCAGGGGTCGCCGGATCTCGGGTCAGGATCGCCGGGGAGACCTCCTCTTGGTGTCGGACCACTCGAACTCGGGCTGTGGGCGTCGGGTGCAGAGGGGTGCAAACTCATGGATCCTTGCTGAGCTGGAGTCTGTTGTTTGAACAAATCCGGTATTCACGGGAGACAGAGTCTTTGGGATTGAAGGCAGGCAGGTCCTCCAGGTTTCTTGAGGTTGCTGGCTGCAGGACACACCGGGATTTCACTAGAGCAGGTTCGAGGTGGGGACAGGCCGGTAGGGCTGGGGTCAAGTCAGTGTGCGTCCTCCTCTTGTTAGCTTCGGCACGGCTGTTCGGTCCTTCTTCTTCTTTTCTTCTTCTGGTTTCTAGTCTGAGGAAGCAAGGTTCAAGGGTGCCCCTAAATACTAGATTTAGGGGCGTTACAGGTAGGTAAAAAGGTTGGGACCAGTGGGTCACTTCCCTGGGGTGGGTACACCCCCTATTATGCCACCCTCCAGTGGTAGGGGGGCATAAGCCTTTCCCTGGTTGGCTGGGTCCCCCCATCTGCAAGATGGCGGGGACTGAGAGTTGTGCTTCACCTCGCCTACCCCATCTGAGGGGTGGAGTTGGCAGAGGTGGGCACACCTCTCTTCCTCGCTTGTTTTTCCCACCGGTTCTCCCGCCCAAAGTGGGGGTCAGAACCCATGGGGACCAGTTGCTGAAAGCAGCAAGTGGCCTGGGGAAGCTCACAAAGGCGGCAAGCCTTTGAAGCTTCCCCTTTGTGGACCCTGCCCATCCTGGGGGAGGAGGCTTGGCACCTCGTCCCAGGATGTGCATTGTTTCAGGCCCCCGAGAGCAGCAGGCTTTCGACCAAGGGGTCTAGAAACATGTCTGGTGGTGGCAGCTGAAAGCAGCCACTCAGCCTGGACACTAGTGGTAGGTCATTTTTCTGGGGGCATCTCTAAGATGCCCTCTGTGTGCATTTTTCATTAAATCCCACACTGGCATCAGTGTGTGTTTAATGTGCTGAGAAGTTTGATACCAAACTTCTCAGTATTCAGTGCAGCCATTATGGTGCTGTGGAGTTGGTAATGACACACTCCCAGCACCATATACGCTTAATGGCAGCACTTCACTTACAATGTCTAAGAATGGATATAGACACTGTAGGGGTACAGGGCTCATGCCCCTGTACCCTCACCACTGGTATAGGGCACCCAGTTAGAGGGGTAGCTGATCTATGCCAGGGCAGTGGGTTGTAGGCATGGCACACAGGGATGTGTGCCATGTCGACTCTTTACTTTGTTCTGCACCAAGACACGCAACCTGCAAAGGCAGTGTGTGAGTGTAATGGTACAGGGCCTCTAAGGGTGGCACAATAAGTGCTGCAGCCCTTAGAGGTTTTTCCTGGTCACAGTGCCCTGGGTACCTGTGGTACCATTTACCAGGGGCTGACCTGTGGCCAGAGACGCCAATTGGGTTTTGTTTTTAATGCAGGTTTAGGGAAAGAACATAGGCCCTGGGCACCTGATTGGCAGGAGCCCAGGGCACACTCAGTCAAAGCACATCAGCAGTTCGGCAAAAAGTGGGGGCTACCATGCAGAAAGAGGGCACTTTCTCACAACCAGCCATTAGCTACAATTGTGATGTGTGTCATTGTGTGTTGAAACATGCAGTGCTTTATGATGTGTCTTTGAGAGCTTTAGAGTAGTGTTAAATGAGCTTTTTTATAATCCACTAACAATTTACATATTTGTACATCTGTTATGTCTAATTTATATAGGTGTCTGCATTGCAATCAGTTATAAGACTGTTTTTACTTTAACTTTATTTTGTAATTTTCTTATTTTTTCAATATTTTTACAAGGTGATTTGTAAAGTGGTCTGCAATGTCTAAAGTTATATGATCATTTATTTATTTGTGCTGCTGGTTTTAGTATTCCCTGACTTCACTGATTTATAGGTGATTCCCCATCAGTACATGAGAGTTGCAATGTGTGGTGTGTGACTTACCCGAAGGCTTGGCTGAAGTCGATGTGAGCCTTTTCGGGTTGCTATACTACTTAAGTAAATGAGTGTGCATCGTATCATCCTTTTGTTCGTGTGTTTTTGTTTTTTCATGTTCTTCCATGTGCGTCTCTTAAACGCTTTGTTTATTTTTCCCACTTTGTAGTAGATATTGCCCATTTTCTAGAGACTCCCCCTTGTCACTCCTACATTTACACTAAAAACTTAGACTTATGTGTATTGTTCTCTGCGCTTGTGAAAGAAAGGACCTCTGTAGGTTGAGACCTACGCAAGAACCAATGTGAATTTGATATTGACATAGGTATGGGCAGAGAGCTAATGCTACTATTATAACCGCTCCTGTAGTACTAGGTCATGCACTCATATATGTCATTTATGAAACAGGCCCAAAATCTCTAAAAAAGGAAAAAAATGCAAATTGACAAGTTATGGTAGTAACTTAACCTTACCTCCCATCCCATGCACTTTTTAAAACAACCCACAATATTCCACACCTTCTATACCAAATGTCATATTCTATAATTTTGGTAAGAAATATACCAATATTTTCTTACACACTCAAGATAACCCCTCCTCACACCCTTGGTAGCTTGGCACAAGCAGTCAGGCTCATCTCAGAGCGGCAATGTGTAAAGCATTTGTACATACACTCACAGTAACACAGTAAAAACACTACAAAAGGACGCCACACCAGTTTAGAAAAATAGCCAATATTTATCTGAATAAGACGAGACAAAAACGACAAACACCCAACAAACACAAGTAAAGATATCACCTTTCAGAGGTAAAATAAGTTCAGTCCATAGAGATCTATGGATGCGTTTCTTTTAGCACAAAGTCCCTGGGATGTGTCAAAATCAAGACGAAAACAGGCGCAGGGGAGGTGAGTCGCCAGAAAAGCAAAGTGAGGTGTCGGTTCCTTACTCTCAGAGGAGGTGATGTGTGGGTTCGTTACTACCAGGGGAGGTGATGCGTCGGTTCCTTAGTGTCAGGTGAGGGAATGCGTTGGTTCCTTACTGTGAGGAGAGGTGATGCGTTAATCTCTGGACACATGGCCTTGGTTTCTTACTGCTGGGCAACATCGATGAAGCCCAGGGACAATATGTCAAAAATCCAGACGCGGTGTGTCGATGTGGCAGAGCAGACACTGCGTCGATTTCACAGCCACAAAGCAGGTGATGTGTCAGTTCTTCAGCCGCACAACAGGGCCTGCCCCGGAGCCAGAGCATGTGCCATGAATGTAAGTGACACGGTGCTTGAGACTCGGATTGCGGTGACCTTTCAAGCGCACCTCAGGTGCTGAGAGTCGACGTGTGAATTCTCTTCTCGGATTCCCAGATTCCACTTTCAAGGGCCCAGGAACTGGATTTGGCACCACTTGGCAAGTCAGGGCTCTCAGGAGAAGAGCCCAGGCACTGGTAGGTGAAGTTTTTGATGGCCCTGAGCCTTCTTAACAGGATGCATGCACGACAAGCCCTTGGAGAACCTTGGAAGCAGGATGTAGAAAACAAACAAAGTCCAGTCCTTTTACTCTCAGGACAGATGCAGCAAGCAGCAGGCCAGCACAACAAAGCAACAAGCAAAGTGTCAGTCCCTCCTACAGCATCCAGCTCATCTTACTGGCAGAATGTCCTCTTAGTCCCAAAGTATTCCGAAGTTATGGTGTCACAGCTCCAGTACTTTGTAGTGCACAAGACCCTGCCTTTCCCTGACCTGACTCCAGGCACACTACAGGGGGCCTACAGGGGGGTGGAGACAGCTTTGTGTGAGGATAGGTACAGCCCTATCCAGGTGTCAGTGACAACTCCTCCCACTACTCTAGCTCAGGAAGACCTATTAGCCTGGTGATGGGCCATCAGTATAGCAGGGAACACCTCAGCTCCCTTTGTGTGAGTGTCTAGAGTGAATGCACAAACATCCCAACTGTCACCCTCCCTCAGACATGGATTCCACAGGAAGGCAGGGGCACAGAATGGTAAAGCAAATAAAATGCCCACTTTCTAAAAGTAGCATTTTAAAACCCGCTATTTAAAAACCATCTTCACTAAAGGGTGTATTTTGTGAGTTCAGGGACTCCAAACTCCAAATCTCTATCTCTTCCCAATTGGTAGTTATACTTATAAGAGGGTACAAGGCAGCTTCAATGATAACCTATGGGAGTGATAGTTCTTGCAATAGAGAAAAACGAAATTGGCAGTATTTCACTATTAAGACATGTAAAACACCACAGCACGTGTCCTACCTTTTAAATACATTGCACCCTGCCAAGGGGGCTACCATGGGCAAACCTTGGGGGTGCCTTACATGTAGTGAAAAGGGAAGGTTTGGGCCTGGTAAGTGGTTGCACTTGCCAGGTCGACATGGCAGTTCAAAACTGCACGACCAGACACTGCAGCGGCAGGCCTGAGACAGGTTTGCAGGGCTACTCATGTGAGTGGCACAATCAGTGCTGCAGCCCCACTAGTAGCATTTGAATTACAGGCCGTGGGCAAACGCAGTGCACTTTACTAGGGACTTACCCATAAATCAAATATGCCAATCATGGATAAACCAATCACCAATACAATTTACACAGGTAGCCCTTGCACTTTAGCTCTGGTCAGCAGTAGTAATGTGACCAAAGACCTAATACCAGCAAAAAATACTAAATGCAGCACACAGTCAAAAACAGGAGGTCAGAAGCAAAAAGACTAAAAAAACACACCAAATATGCCAGGTCTAACAGGCAGAGAGCTAATACTACTATTATAGTACTAGGTCATGTACTCATAAATGCCATTCTTGAATCAGGCCCAAAATCTCTAAAAAAAGAAAAAAGGCCACAAATAGACAAGTTATGGTAGTAACTTAACCTTACCTCCCATCCCATGCACTTTTTAAAACAACCCACAATACTTCACACATTTTATACCAAATGGCATATTCTATCATTTTGGTAAAAAATTCACCTGTATTTTCTTAATGGTTAGACTACTTTTTAAAATGCAAAAAAAAACTAAAACATCAAAATATAAAACAAACAATGTATTCATACTGTGTTAATTAATAATGTTGGATGGAAAGGGATCCGCGTGCCAAGAAACCTACATCTCATTTCTTCAATATAACACACTTTTGCTAAATAACAAAGCATATCCAGAAACAAATTCAATTTCACAATAACTAATTGCTTTAATTTTTAACTTATTTTTGAAGACCCGAGTTTGTAATTAGGCATGGTAGCAGAATACTGTGCCCAAAATATCTCCTGGCATAAATGGTTTGTCACAAAAAAACATATACAAAAATATCACTCCACAGGAGACAATAACAAAAAAATTACACCTAACAAAAAAATGACACCCAACATTAGATTTCTTTATGGTTAGGTGGTCACCGTAATGCCCTTTCAAGGTGAAATTCCAAATACTTTTGTGCAAGTGATGTTATTTTTTCATCAGAGTAAAAACTATAAATTCTCATTAACAAAACATTTTCAGTGAAGTGTTTTTAATTGTATAGGTGGCTACGGGAAAGAGTAACATCTGCTGTGTTCAGCCTTTGTACGCATGCCACCTAGATGGCATAGATCTATTTTTTTTAAACTTATTTATTTACGTATTGATGCGTAAAGTGCAGATATCACTCGAAAGCAGCAAGAGAAAGGAATAAGAGCAAAATAAAAAATAAGACATCAGATTAGCAGAAAAGAAAGTTTTCAGTTCTTTACAAAACCAATAGTGCGAACTGGCACATTATAACAAAGTATATGGCCTAAAAATATGAAGGAACTTCCTCCAGATCAAACTTGCTTGTATTGGGGGACTAGTACAAGCAGGAGGGCTCCTGACCTATGGAGTCCGGCTGGAGTGTAATGAGGAATTAAGGATAGTAGCTTAGGACCAGTGTTGGAGAAGGCCTGGTGAATCAAATGCAGAGCCTTAAACTTAATCCTCTTGTTAATGGGCAGACAATGAAGAGCACATCACCCTCAGAGACATGGTCAACCTTCTTCAGGCCAGCCTCCAGTCATACAGCCAGGTTCTTGAGTATTTGAACTTTGGCAAATTGTCACACTTTGAGGTGAAGACGCAAAGCGTTTCCATAATTTAGATGAGAAAGAATGGTGGAGCTGATCACTGTGGCCCAGTTATGATGAGGAAGAAATGGGAGGTCAGAAAGCCCACGTTTTCTGGACCTGAGCCTTAAAGGAAAGGTTTTGGTAAATCCTGAAGTCAAGGTTTTTCAGATCTCTGGCTGAAGATGGAAAAATTCCCAGGGATGACGACCAGAGCGGCCTGGACTAGACCAAGGAGTTGCCTTCAGCTGTCAAAATTTCAGTCTTGCCCACATGAAGCTTCAGGAAAATGGCCACCATCCAGTCCTGAATGGCAAGTGGACAGTCTTTAAGAAGTAATACCAAGTCCAAGGCCAAATTGCAAAATTAAGGATGTCCTCAGCATATGAAAGCACCTAAAATATAATGCTCTGCCTCAGCTCACAGTGGAGCTAGACACATGTATTGAAAATAAAAGGAGGCAGCGCACACCCTTGGATGACTCCACAATTCAATGGCCAATTTTTGTAGTAAAACATGAGTGGTGAAACAGATTCAGTACAGCCTGAGAGAAAGCATATGAATCAGTCTCTAGCTGTCCAAATGAGATAAAGTCCTTAAGACAGTTGATAAGAATGAAGCGATCGCTCATGTCAAAGCTGCACATAGATCTAGCAGTCGGAGGCCACTTGGGGAGCTCTGGTGACCAGTGATGTGTAGGGAGTAAAGTGCTACAATCAAGGCAGTCTCAGCGCTATGGCTTCTCCAGAAGCCACACTGGGTCTGATCCAGAAATTCCATGGTTTCCAACTGCAGGTCAGTCACATGGCCAGAAACTGTTCCATGACCTTCACAAAGCCAGGCTGTAGGGTGATGGCTCTGAAGTTTTTCAGGTCTTTGGAGTCCAATCCAGCCTTTTTAAGCAAGAAGGAAACAATGCCACGTGTACAGTGTGTGATGTGTCTTTCTATGCCTCCCCCAACTCCTGCAAAAGTGGGGCCTGAATGAATGCCTTATGGGTTGAATCAGAAGGTTGAAGGAGAAGTCAGTTGTTATCCTAAGTGATTGGTCATGTACATGGTAGGGATCTTTCTGTCTTTTCATGGTTCTCTCAATGCCTAGTCCGAATCAAGACACTTACTACTATACCAGTTTAACAAATTCAGGACAATTCTGCTTGTGCAAATTGAAGCGCAAACTCTTCTGTACCACTAATAATTTACCATCATACCATGTTTTTTTTTTTTAGAGTGACAGTCATAATGCATAATAATACCACCCCATCCCTGTAAAAGTTGTGCATATGGACTGTCAATGAAGACACGGCTGCAGTAACAGGAGTGCCAAGAAAGTAGAGGGTCATTTAGAAGCAAATATAGCACCCAGAACTAGGCTTATCTAAAAACAAATCCAACTAAGGAACACAAAACTAATGGAGATACGTCATGGCCAAGGGCCCTGACAAACAAATTTGGAAAAAGGAACCGCAATTTAGAATCAGAAGGGCCATTAAAACTCAAACAGAGAACCAGACCATGAAGAGAAAATTAAATAAACTACCTGAGAAAGTACTCATCTTGAAAGTAAACATTCAAGATGACCTTCACCATTCGCAAGTGTTACAAGAGTTCTGTGGCTCCATAGGACATGCAAGTCTTTTTGTCACCATTCATATGTTTATGATAGTGCACCCATTTTAGATGCAAAGCCTCTTTCTAGTTGGTGCCCACACAGTACACCTTGCCTTCCTCTTCTGCTCTTGAAGATGCGTATGTTCAAGAGGTTCTGCATGACATGTCTCTGCACAGGACCTGTACGAAAAGGTAAGCGCATCCCTGGCATTATCCTATGCAGCCACCACAGCTCCGTTGGGGAGGCAGACTGCTTTACTACGGCTTTCTGCTGCAGCCAACAGTTCCATATTCCTGAAATGCTGAATAACTTCCTCCCGGTCACTACTAAAGCTCCCATGTAGCTGGGGAGACTTCTATGGTCAAGACCATAGTTCAACAGTAGGAAGAAGGCTTCACCACTCACTCCAGCCAGGTCTCCAGTACAGTTCTCAGCGCTTATGGTCAGCTTTTTCCTCTCGAAAGAGGATCTTTTTCAGCCTTTTTCCCCTCAGTCTACATGTGGCCAACTATTCTGACCCTTGAAAGCACTTCCACAGCAAAGGTATAAGGCAGAGCAAGTTGAGACCACAGTCCTCTTCTAGGAAGACACAGCAACAATTTCTTCCTGTTCTATTCCTGAACAGTTAATTTGTGTTCTGAGTAAGTAATAGTAAGGAGCTTTTCTTATAAGCCACACAAGTAAGTGATTGGTGACAACTCGGTCTAATTCCCATGCCCAAACCAGCCTACTTTTTCAGTAGTTCCTATTGTTTTCTGGAAAACATTCCCAGGAAAGCTTTCTCTGGAGTAATTTAAAATGGCAGAACTCCAGGGCCAGTGTGCGGAGCTTGAAAGTCCAAACAAGGTCTGTCTTATTGCAATAAGGGAACTCTCCTTGAAAGCCAATCCTGGCTGGGTATGTGGCTTGATTTCCTCCAGCTGTTTACAGGGCTTTGAACAGACCACAATCAAAGGCCTTCTTCCTAAGAAGACCCTGAACATTCAGATCTCCACAAACCAAGATAAGTAGCAGTGTATGTTCTGTACTTAACTCTTCCATACTTTCCTGCTGGCAAGCCAAGCCTATTGTCTTTGCCCTGGAAAGAGTTTTCACACCTCATTAAACTAATCACTGTCACTGGAGAAAAGAAAGCAGTATCAGTATCAGTCTAAAGAAAGCAGGGGTCCCCTGGTTCAGCGGACCCCTCAATAGCGAAAGGAGAGCTCTCGGACTTACAGAAAGAAACTGGAGACAGCACCCCTCAGCCTCCCAACTTAAACTTCTCCGTCAGGCCAGAAATACCTACAATAAGAACATCCTCATATCCAAAAAAGAGTTCTTCAGATCAGAACTGGATAACGCCAAGAACAGACCCCGCAAACTCTTCGAAATAGTCAAACGTCAATCAAACAAACTAGCTAAGTCATCCAAAGAAACTAGAAAATCCCCAATAACCTGTGATGAGTTCTCCTCCTTCTTTACAACCAAAATTAACTCTCTAGGTAACGAACTTAATGCCACCTCAAACTTCCCTCCTCCTCCTCCTACCGGGACCCATGTCTCCTCTCTTCCCCCCAGGCAACACCCAAAAACAAAGCTCACTGGTCCAATTTCGAGCTATATGATGACCATTCCATCTCAAAAATTCTATCCTCCTTAAAACCGAATACCCACTTCAACGACCCTCTCCCCGCCAACTGCTTGGCAGCGACCTCCCTACTCATCGTTCCCATTTTGACTACAATTATCAACGCTTCCCTTCTGCAAGGGTCCATACCTGACTCCCTGAAAACCGGGCAAGTCATCCCCATCCTAAAAAAACCCACTCTGATACCAGCAATTCCAGACAGCTTCAGACCAATTTTCAATATTCCTCTTCTTGCGAAAGTGCTGGAGAAATGTGTGCAGCTACAACTAAGCCAACATATCGCTAATTTCAACTTGCTTGACGAATTCCAATCTGGGTTCAGGTCTGGGCATAGCACTGAAACTACTATTCTTCACATCGTAGATGATGCTCTCCAAGCCCTTGACCAAGGCAAAACCTGTCTCTTGATCCTTCTGGATCTTTCCTCGGCATTCGACACAGTCAACCACGAGAAACGTCTTGAACGCCTCGAACACAGGATGGGTCTAGGAGGTACCGTCATCAAATGGTTTGGTTCCTTTCTCCAGAACCGCACCCAGAGATTCTTAGTCAACAGCAAACTATCTGCTCATTCCCTGTTATCAATCGGTGTCCCTCAAGGCTCTACTCTGTCCCCTACCCCCTTCAACCTCTACCTTGATCCATTAGCTGAAATTCTTCGCACAACCAACATCTCCTTCCACATGTACGCCGATGATACTCAGATCTACATCCAAATCTCTTCTCTCGAGGACATTACCTATCTGAATGATGCCCTGAAACTGACTGTTCAATGGCTCGCCAACAACCAGCTCAAACTGAATGCCCAAAAAACGGAGTTCATTCTCATCTCCCCCCCTAAAAACTCCAATGACATCCTGGAATGGATTAACTCGATCACAGCACTCAACTGCACACCGACCATAGTGGATTCTGCCAAATCTCTCGGTATAACCTTGGACAGCAACCTGAATATGCGTGAACACATCAACTCGATGGCCAAAACTGCCAGGTTCCATCTGAGCTACTTGAGAAAACTAAAACCCTTCCTTGATACTGCGGACCTAAAAACCGCAGTTCAGGCGTTATTTATCTCCAGATTTGAATACGGCTGCTCTACCCTATCTGGCCTACCAAAGACTTCCACGGCCCCTCTAAAAGCTTGCCTCAACGCAGCAGCTAGACTCTTATCTGGCTCAAAAAAATTCGACCACATTTCACCACATCTGAAGGCCTTGAACTGGCTTCCTCTTGAAGCCAGAATCCAGCTCAAGCTGGCCTGTATCACACACAAAGCCTTGTACACGAACTCCCCGGCATATCTTGCCCAGAAAATCATGGTATCTGGGAGATTCAGAAACTACCGGTCTGCCAGAGACCGTGTGCTCCAGTCACCCCGCTTCCGCAAGGAAAAAACATATAACCGAACGTTCGGAGCTGCACCAAGATTCTGGAACTCGCTACCATCCTCCATCAGAAGAATACCTTCTCTGTCAATCTACAAAAAGGAAGCTAAAACCTTCCTATTGAGCAAATTCCTCCAATAACTCTCCTTTGTCGCGCATACCGCCTTTTGTCATGGCTTTTGTTCCTGTGCATAATCTCCTGTACTGCTTGGCCCTTGCCGTGTACCAATTCTCACTCCTTCTAATGTTCTGCTGATTCTCTCTGCCTTTTGTTATCATATGTCCCCTCTTATACAATGGCTGGTTTTCTCTTTTTATCGCTGACATGTCGCTCTTCTGATTATGGTACTGTACTGATTATTGTATATAACTCTGCCTTTTGTCCTAATGTAGTCAATTCCCTAATCCCCATCCTTGTGTTTTGCCTGTGCCTAACCTGTACGTAACGTGTTATTCCTGTAAATCGCTCTGATACCCTAACGGGTCACGTTTGCGCTCTATAAAACCTCAGATAAATAAATAAATATAAATAAATAAAGTATCAGAACTGGCTTCATGAGTATCCAGACCTCTGAGCAGAGACAACAGATTCTAATAAAATCATCTTTTCTGTCTATTCCACAAAAATATATATTTATTGCTGAATCTGGTTTTTGTAAAACTTTATAACGGTAGGCATATGAAGTTTATACTTACTTGCTAAGTGGACTTGTAATAAATGTAACTTTTATTCCTCATTACACTTCTACCATAGGCATAGCTTAGGCCAAGAAAAGAACTTGTGTAACCTGTCACTGCAGAGGCATACAAACATATATGAGGCATGTCTCACTTCTGCACATTAGGCACCCGGATCCCACATGTGACATTTACCTGTTTTATCCATGTTCACGTGCTGCATCATTTTACTGTGGTTTTACATAAACGTTAACTAGTGCAGTGATCAGATGTGTCCACAGTCAAAACACACCAGTAAATCCAGTTCTATAAAATCATAAAAATCAAGGGAGAACACAAAAAAGTCACATTTCCCTTTAATAGTAGTCTCTCCTATTTACATCAGGTGGTTCTTATATTTAGTATCTTTCCTCTGATAAAGAGCTTGCATTCCTCTAAGAACGACTGGATGATGCAATTCTATATCTCTGCTCATGCATAGAAAATATTTGGCCATTTTATGTATGTATGCATTGTATTTATGTCGTGACTCTCTTTTACCAATTCATCTGATATTCTTGATTATGTGTTCTGCTGAGATCATTGAGACAAGATACGACTGTGTTATCTTGATCTTCATTCTGGTTTTACTTTCCTTAACTGCTGACCAGAGGAAGCATTTTGGAGAATTTTGAATTTTAATTGCCCCGACGTCGAAACCACTTTGAACAGATTAATGAATGTGATAGTATGGCACAGCAACAGGCATTTTGTGGGTCTCATGTAGGAGATAGGAGGATATTAAAATAAAATACCGAGTTTTCTGAAGAAAGAATTAAAAAAATTATTATGAAAGTGTATCTGTAAAGAATACCCTGTAAGAACGATTGGCATGGATGCAGAAAATAGTTTGTCTCAAGCCCTGTAATCAACCCTTTATCCTGCCTCTGGCAGCTGAAACTGAGAGAAGGGTAGAGAAACCCACTGAATAAAGCTCCAAATTATTGGTTTTTGCCTGAACTGTGACTGACCAGTTGAGACAAATGTCTAGTCAAGGCTGTTCCAGATTGTGGGCCCCAAGTATGAGAAGGGGAGTCCCCCTTACCTAGGTTTATTAACACAAGGAATGAGGGCTAGCTTGTGAGGAGAGGGTTGTAGCTCGCGGACAGCCTGATAATGGCTACAAAGATGTTGTAGATACTTGGGGCATGTGTTACAAAAGATCTGAGCATGATTAAAGTGCCTTGAAGATAGAGTGCTTTGCAATGGGTAGCCAAAGCAACTGCCTGAGATGATTCGAGATAGAGTGCTGGCGAAAAATGTTAAGAAAAAACCTGGTGACTGTGGTTTTTTTGCATAATTTTGGATAAGGGTGCCATAATATCGGTCTGCAACAATATCACGTTCACAGTATCAACTACCACTATATCGTCAAGATAAGTAGATGTGGAGTTAAGAGTAAATATACTCTCCATATTTCCCTTTACAATATACTTTTAGTTAATATTGAGGATGCAATATTTTTGCAGGTCGATATTTCAACGACGATACTGTGACATACAATCAACTGCTGAAGATTAATCGGGGGGCCTTGTATGGCAATACAATGGGAAGAAAGGCCTATTTAATTAAATTCCAATAATTAAAAGTGCCCTGCATGGGTGACCTGGATTACCTGAACTTTGTATTGATCCACTGGTATAGCTTGTGAAGTTTAGCAAGGATGTAAAGGGTTTGATTATTTAATGAACTATTTCACACGTGGTTGAGTATCAGTCTGGCTGCTGCGTTCTAAATAGTCTGGAGGCTTTGCATGATTTCAATGGTGGTGCCGGCATAAAGTGCATTGCCGTAATAGAGCAGGATGGTGATGAGGGCCTGCGTCACAGTTTTCCTTATGCTGATGGGGAGCCATCTGAAGATCTTGTGGAGCATGCGCATCATTTGGAAGCTGGGCGGTGTGTAAGCCGAAGATCAAAGCGTTCATTTTATTCGTGTTGAGTTTAAGGCAGGTGACTGTCATCAATGTCACAACGTTCTTCATGCAGTTGTGGAAGTTAGTCTTTGTCATGGTGGGGTTTGCTGAGAGTGAGAGGACGAGCTGAGTGGCGTCTGCGTAGCAGATGATGTTGATGTCATGGGATCTGACAATGCCTGCGAGGGTTGTCATGTAGATGTTGAAGAGGGTAGGTCTGAGGGATGAGCCTTGGGGTACTCCACAGACAGAGTGCGTGGGTTGCGAAGTGAAGGGAGGAATTGGGACTCTAGGTGCGTCCTATGAGGAAAGATGCCATCCATTTTAGCACTTCGTCTGTGATTCCAATCTGGCATAGACGATCGATGAATGTGTGGTGGGAGACGGTGTTGAAAGGCGCTCCCTTTACATGTTCCAAAATTATTATTTCATTTATCTAGTTCAATCAATGGCAGCTCAATGTGTTTTTAGAAAAAAACAATTCCTCATGTAACTTGGAGAAACAGACTCATAGAGCTACAGGGAAGTTTAGGGTCTTCCAAATATAAAGTTGTTATTTTTAGGTAGTGACTTTTATAGTTCACATAATCATGCTAGAGCACATACCATGGGACCCAGACAAGATTGTCTACCTACTAGCAAAGCACTTGCCCCCTCTTTTCTTTATTAGCTTAACGTTTTATCCCTGATGTCCTAATTGATATCACCAAGGGCAATGAGAAAACACAACAATGTTCTATGGGGTTGTGGAGGCCAAGCCGGTGGCCTTTTTCGGAAACCAGTGAGCATGTGACTGATGACCGAAAATCCAAAGTTATTGCGTACTTCATTTGCAAGAGTAACAAAACAGTGAAAGACCCTAGAGGAAACAAAGAGCATCCCACAGCAAACCTTGGGAAATTGTAACAAGTGGATAGATCCAGGGCTGCTATTGTGAACTGGGTATTGTAGATCTGTGCAACCCTTTAACCTGCTTAATAACCTGTGAGGTAAGTGGGGACCTCGACGTCCCCTTGCTATACAGCATAGATGCATTCACAAGGGGCAGTTTTGCAGTACCAAAGGAACTTGGGTAGGGAGATCATTACTGATATGGGAACAGGAACCAAAGCTCCAAGTCTCTCTTGAGGGTGTCCATGTGTCCATTACTTCTGAATTCCACACATTATTCAGCCACTCTTCTCTCGTATTGAACCTATCTTGCTTTCAGTCTTTATTTGATGCGAGTAAAAAAAAAACTTAAAAACTGATTGTGGGAACCTATATTTCTTTCCGGAGCATGCCATTTCCGGTTCCCAAAAAGATGCATAAATTGGTCTTCTGGAAGCGTCATCAGCATAATTCCATTATCCCAAGATCTCTCTCCAGAAAGCCAGGATCCCTCGCTCGACCAACAAATATGGTTTTAGGTTCCCATTCCTGCGCTGCCGATCACTGGCAGATTATAACATTGGAATTAGTTAGACAACCCCTCTCCCATAAACCTAATCCTGGATTATACACTTACAACCCTTTGGAGAGATTGCCTGCAAGTGGGGGGAAACTTTAAGGTGGTATGACCTTTGATGGTGGAAATGACCTGTTTACACAAGAAAATGCTGACATTAGACAGCAGCCATTAGGAGAAGCAGCTAAGACCTGAGAAATCATGTGGCAACCAGGTTTGATGAGGACTTGAAATGCAGCATAACCCTCACATCCTTGAATGGACAGCAACTGTGTACTTGTAATAATAATTACTATTAAAGAAAGCTGTTGTTGGGGCAATAGAACCAAAGGTGGTAAGTATTAACAAACACCAGAAGACAAAAGTAAAGGACCAATATTAAAAAATAGCTCCAGTCAGTCTGGCATTTCCCTATTGGTATGATATGCTGGGGCTGACAACTGTACCAGAGCCCTTTTAACTTCACTAAAATAAGAGATGAGATGGTGCAGTTGGAGTGTGGTATAAACACTCCATTGGGCGTGCACAACCATTTGGCGGTCTTCAAAAGCAGTGAAAATATATAACGGAGAACGGTAGGCAACCTCTAGACGGAACTGAAAATTATGGAAGAAATGAACCTGCTCTATATGGAACTCATATGTGCAATTTGGGATAGAAGTAATAAACAAGACGGAAGAGAGAAAGGTGTCACATGGCTGTAGGCAATTTAAACCAATACTGTGCTGCAATGGCCATGCATGGATTTTCATATGGCAGAAATAGAATGTTGATTTGAGTAAATGATGGATAAGGGAAACAGTCATTAAAATGTGGCCGTTACCACACATTACCTTTACAACGCGAGTGCCATTACCACACAGGATTTTACAACGCATGTGCCTTTACTATGCATGCCTTTACAATGAATTTCATTGTAAAGGCATGAATGGTAAAGGCATATGCGTTTTAAATGTAAGCATTAGGTAAGTTTTACACATATATATATATATATATTATCTACTGGCGGTCGCCAGTAGATAGTTATAGTTAGGACCTATTTTCCATAGGAAATCCGCAACATTCTATTTGAAATAACTCTTGCGCCGGTTGACGAATCTTCGCGAAACTTTCAAACTTTGTGGCCCGCTCCGGTCCGCTCCTACCCTGAAAGTCTCGGGGTGATTCGTCAAGCGGGAGCCGAGAAAAAGGGGTCCCAAAACGTGTTTTCCCCATTCATTTTCCCATAGGAAACTTTAGCCACGGCTACAGCTCCGAACTGCTGAACGGAATTACACCAAATTTGGCAAAGAGGTAGTTCTTGGTTCAGAAAGAACCCTTTTTGTTAAATGGTGTAAATCCGTTCAGTAGTTCCTGAGAAAATCAAAAGGAAAATCACATATATATCTATGGCCGCGTCGGATTCGCGCACCCTCCCGATCATGAGCTGCATGCTAATTGGCTTTCAAGTGGCTGTCAACACTCCAAATCAGGAAGTGTTGGCAGCTATTTTGTCCCTCGGTAGAACCGAGGCACAAGAAACAAGTGCGCAAACGCACAAAGGGGGCAGGGTAGAAACACCCTGACCCCTAGGTCTGCTCAGGGGGTCCCACAAGGACCCCTGGGCAGAAAAAGCATTTTTTTTTTTAAATCGGCGGGATGCGCTTAGGGTGCGCGGATCCCACCGATTAAAAAAAAACCCCACAAGAAACAAGTGTGCAAAACGCACAAAGGGGGCAGGGTAGAAACACCCTGACCCCTAGGTCTGCTCAGGGGGTCCCACAAGGACCCCTGGGCAGAAAAAGCAACAAAAAAAGACCGGCATCTGCCGGAGGCCCCGCCCCCTCCCTGCAGCAGTCTGCAAGCGCGCCCTCTGGCGCGTTTTAAGAAGGGAAGTAATTCCCCTTGAATACTGGGGGTCCCTGGGGGCCAACTAGCCCACCAGGAACCTCCGGTATGCACCAGGGGCTGCGTTGCAGAGAGGTGTACAGAGGCCACGCCCTTTTTACACCTCTCTGCAACGCAGCTCTGTGGCGCTTTGGAGGTACATGGTGGGCTAGTTGGACTCCAGGGACCCTCAGTATTCAAGGGACTTAATCCCCCAACCTAAAACGTGCCACAGTGCGTTTGCACAGTGGTGAAGGGAGGGGGCGTGGCTTCAGGTGACATGTGTGCAAACAGGCCCGTGGCGCGTTTTAAGATGGGGAATTAAATCCTCTTCAATCCTGAGGGTCCCTGGGGGCCAACTAGCCCACCAGGTACCTCCAGTAAGCGCCACGGAGCTGCGTTGCAGAGTGTTGTAAAGCGGCGTGGCCTCTGAACACCTCTCTGCAACGCAGCTCTCTGGCGCATACTGGAGGTATCTGGTGGGCCAGTTGGCCCCTAGGGACCCTCGGGATTGAGGAGGAATTAATTCTCCAACTTAAAACGCGCCACAGGGCGTGTTTGCAGACATGTCACTTCAGGCCCCACCCCTTCCTTCACCATTGTGCAAATATTCCTCTTAAATCAGCCGAACTACGAATTCCGATTTACTCACCTGTTATCAGGAGAGACCTCAGTGCTGCATCTTTGAGCCCAGTACTGATCCTGAAAAGTAATTTTAACCGTACTTACCAGTAACTTGAATTTCCTTCCATAGGCTAACATTGACTGGTTTCACTTGGAAATTCTTCTAAGTGTGGAGTTTTGGAACTTTATAATATTCCTCTAAAATCAGCCGAACTACAATTCCGATTTACTCACCTGTTATCAGGAGAGACCTCAGTGCTGCATCTTTGAGCCCAGTACTGATCCTGAAAAGTAATTTTAACCGTACTTACCAGTAACTTGAATTTCCTTCCATAGGATATCATTGCCTGCTTTTTGCTGAAAAAGTTTCTGTCGATTTTTGAAACATACAAATATTCCTCTAAAATCAGCCGAACTACGAATTCCGATTTACTCAACGGTTATCAGGAGAGACCTCAGTGCTGCATCTTTGAGCCCAGTACTGATCCTGAAAAGTAATTTTAACCGTACTTACCAGTAACTTGAATTTCCTTCCATAGGCTAACATTGACTGGTTTCACTTGGAAATTCTTCTGTGTGTGGAGTTTTGGAACTTTATAATATTCCTCTAAAATCAGCCGAACTACGAATTCCGATTTACTCACCTGTTATCAGGAGAGAACCCAGTGCTGCATCTTTTAGCCCAGCACTGACCCTGAAAAGTAATTCTAACCGTACTTACCAGTAACTTGTATTTCCTTCCATTGGAATCCATTGTCTGGTTTTCAGCAGAAAAGTTTCAAAGTGTCGATTTTCACAAACTACAAATATTCCTTAAAAATCGCCTGTATGACTTAAACGCATTCTTTCAACTGTTTACAGGAGATGCACCAGTGCTGGATCCAGGATCCACCACTGAGTAAGAAAAAGTAACGATAACACTACTTACCTGCTAAGTGAATTTCCTCCCATAGGATAACATTGGTGATTCTATGTGAAAAAGTTTCTAAGTGTCAACTTTTAAAATACAATAATATTCCTTAAAAATCACTACTGTAACCAAAACTCTTTTACTCAACTGTTTACAGGAGATGTCCCAGGACTGAATCTAGGATCCAGTCCTGTGGTTAGAAAAGTAATCCATAAAGTAACTAATTGCATTTAACTAGAAATTCACATTGAGCTCAATGTTGCATTGTGTTTGAAATTGTGTTGCCCATTGCAACAACTGTAACTACTGTACTTAAAAGTCTATTGCCTATTTGCAAAGTATTTAAACTAAAGTAATTCATTCTGAGAAAGTATATTTTGTAATGTAATGTATAATGTAATTACAATGTAATTTAAAAAATAAAATATGTAAAAATAAATAGTTTAAAAAAATGTAGTAAATCAGTATCAAAAAATAAATATAACAATAAATACATTTAAAAATTGTCATTTACAAAACCTTTGAAATTCACTGAAAAAAACCATAGGTTTCAGACATGTTATAGTTAGGAATTAGCATTTAAAAACCTTTGAAATTCACTGGAAAAACCATAGGTTTCAGGCACGTTATAGTTAGAAATTAGCATTTAAAAAACCTTACAAATTCACTGAAAAAACGATAGGTTTTAGGGACAGTTATAGTTAGTTGGACATTGCACTCGTACAAAACCCGTGAAATTCCCCGTTATAGTTAGTTCAGCTAACTATAACTCGCGCCCCCGCAATGCACTCCTGATGACGTCACATATTACATCACTCATGACATGGTCAGTGACATCACTGATGACATCTCAAATGACATCACTGATGACTTCACTGTTGACATCATCCACGTGATAATCTGATGCACCTCCTCACACCCTAATATAACCTTTGATACACTCACTCTACATTACAGACTGCCATTCACAAAACCATAGACACTCCAACACCAATAACTACATACCCACTCACTGATTCTTAGGTCTACACACACATCCACTCACTCACCCGAACAGTCACTCATACTTACAGTCACTCAGTACAGGACTATCATATGCACTCATACTCCTATATAGACACTCAAACACCGCCACTCACACACCTAGTCAGTCATGCAAATAATTAAACACACTGCCATTTACTCACCTATACAGTTATACACACACCAGCTCACTTACTCATACAAATACTAGCACATTCTTACGCTCTTATACAATCACTGATACAAGCACACACTCATCCATACAGTCACTCTCACAATCACACACTCTAAGCTTATAGCTATTTATATACTCCAACACACATATATACTGCCTTTCACATATGTAGTTACTCACACAAGTACCACTGGGACATACATTCACTCACTAACACACTCTTACACACACTTACCCACCCATACAGTCTATCACAGATGCACTCTTGAAACCATCCACCCAGTGAATCACCCACTCACACATCTATGCACAGAGTCGCACACACCCCACCCACACAAACACTCAGGCACCCATACAGATACTCAGACAACCAATCAATAACTCATATAGACACTCATGTAGCTATTCACAAACCCATGCAGCCACTTACACAGCAATAGACAGACGGATACAGACATTCACCCAGTTTAGTCACTAACCCATGCATTCAGTAAGATACGTTTGATCACTCACTTATAGAGTTAGTCACGCACCTACTAAATCATCCATACAGACACTTATACACCCACTCATTCTTCAATACGCCTTTCCCTATATATATTAAAAATATTTAAACTTTACACAGTCACTGGATGATGTCATCAGTGATGTCATTTGAGATGTCATCAGTGATGTCATCAGTGATGTCACTGACCATGTCATGAATGATGTAATATGTGACGTCATCAGCAGTGCATTGCAGGGGCGCGAGTTATAGTTAGCTGAACTAACTATAACGGGGGAATTTCACGGGTTTTGTACGAGTGCAATGTCCAACTAACTATAACTGTCCCTAAAACCTATCGTTTTTTCAGTGAATTTGTAAGGTTTTTATTTAAATGCTAATTTCTAACTATAACGTGCCTGAAACCTATGGTTTTTTCAGTGAATATATATATATATACACACACACACATACAGGAGGCATTAAAATTATTTATGGAAATGAGCTCCAAGAACCCGATAATAGGAGCAAGCTATGTGACAGCCTTTGTTTTTTTCAGTGAATTTCTAAGGTTTTTAATTCTATTTCCTAACTATAACTTCTCTGTAATCTTTGGTTTTTGAGTGAATTTCTAAGGTTTTTGAATTTTATTTTCTAACTGTAACCTGTAACATTTTAGACCGAGTGTGTGACTGAGTGCATGAGTGTCTCAGTACATGTGTGAGTGAGTACATGAGTGTCTCAATGTGTGTGAGTGGGTGTGTGAGTGTCTGAGTGGGCCTGGGAGTGGCTGCATAAGTGTCTCACTGGGTATGTGAGTGGGTGCATGAGTGTTTTCAGTGGGTCTGTGAGTGGGTGTGATAGTGTCTGAGTGGGTTTGTGAGTGTCTCCATGCCACGTGTGTGTGAGTCAATCTGTGAGTGAGTGCATGACTAAATAAATGGGTCTGTAAGTGGGTGCCTCATTGGGTGCATGAGTGAGTGTCTAAGTGGGTCTGTGACCACGTGGGTGCATAGGTCTCTCAATGGTCTGTGAGTGTGAGTGTCTGAGTGGGTCTGTGGTGGGTGTGGGAGTGTCTTAGTGGGTTTTCGAGTGCTTCCATGCATGTGTCAATCAGTCTGTGAGTGACTGCATATGTGTCCAAGTGGGTCTGTGAGTGGATGCCTGAGTCTCTGAATGGGTCTGTGAGTCGGGCGTGAGTCTCTGAGTAGATCTATGAGTGGGTGAGAGAGAGTATGAGTGATTCTGTAAGTGGGTGCATGGGTGTCTGACTGGGTCTGTGAATGGGTGTGAGTGTCTGGGTTGTTCTGTGAGAGGATGCATGAGTACCTGAGTGGGTTCTGCTCATTCTCAGCTTGTTTTCTACCTTTTTCCTGCTCACTTATGACCTTTATTTATCCTCTTTCTGCTCGTTGCTGACCTTTATTTTGCGAGTTTCTGCTTGTTTCTGACCTTTTATTTTGCCTCTTCTGCTCGTTTCTGACCTTTATTTTATCTCTTTTTGCTCATTTCCAACCTGTATTTTGCTTCTTTCTGCTTGTTTCTGACCTCTATCTTGCATCTTTCCGCTCATTGCTGACCTTTATTTTGTCACTCTTTCTCCTCATTTCTGACCTTTATTTTGCCTCTTTCTGCTTGTTGCTGATCTCTATTTTGCCTCTTTCTGCTTGTTGCTGATCTCTATTTTGCCTCTTTCTGCTCGTTGCTGACCTTTCTGTTCCCTCTTTCTGCTCGTTTCTGACCTTTATTCTGCCTCTTTCTGCTCCTTTCTGACCTTTATCTTGCCTCTTTCTGCTTCTTGCTGACCTTTATCTTGCCTCTTTCTGCTCGTTGCTGACCTTTATTCTACCTCTTGCTTCTTGTTTCTAACCTCTATTTTGCCTCTTTCTGCTAGTTTCTGGCCTTTATTCTGCCTCTTTCTGCTTGTTTCTCACCTTCATCTTGCCTCTTTTTGCTCATTGCTGACCTTTATTCTGCGTCTTTGTGCTCATTCCTGACCTTTATTCTGCCTATTTCTTCTTGTTCCTGACCTTTATTTTTCCTCTTTCTCCTTTCTCGAAGGGAACGCGGGGGGAGCCTCAAGGCCTCCATGGTCCCAGCCGTCATTGCTCCTGCAAGCAGGGAGCTGCTTGAAATAGCAGCTCCCTGCTTGTGGGAGCAATGTTTTCATCTGTTACCTGCACGCATATTTGCGTGAAGGGAAGCAGATGAAAACTCAACTTTCTGCAAGCTCCGGCTTGCAGAAAGCGGAGTTATGTTTGCTTTTGCTTGGTGGGAGCTGTTAGCTCTCACAAGCAGAAGCAAACCTCCTGAGGGTGGGTTCCTTGAGAGGCAGGAGCAGCCAGTGCAGGTAAGAGCGGTGGGGCCGGGTTGGGGGGGGGGTTCGGCAAATGACCACGAGGGAAAATTAAATAAATAATTAATTTTCCCTCGTCGTCTGTCGGAACCCCCCCACCCGGCCCCACCACCCCACAGCTCTTACCTGCATGGGCCGCTGCGGTTGGGAGGTAGCTGGAGCCAGCCCTGGGGCGTGGCGATCCCCAGGGCCATACATGGATCCATGAGGGGGGCCGCACGGCTCCTCTCCATCGTAAAACTTTGCCCTGGGGAGTTGTGGTCCCTGGGCCCGTAATGGACCCCCTACATTAATTTATTTTTGTTTCAGGGAGGTGGCAGTCCCAGGGGCTGCGAGGGGCAGCAATTCAGTGAATTGCCCCAGGGAGGTGGCAGTCCCTGGGGCAGCAGGGGGCTGCGAAGGCCACCCCACAATAATTTAACTTGATTTCCCTGGGGAGGCGGCAGTCCCATTGGCTGCGGGGGGCGCAATTCAATGAATTCAATGAATTGCCCCAGGAAGGTGGCAGTCCCCGGGGCTGCAGGGGGCCACAAGGGCCCCCTGCATTAATATACCTTGATTTCCCTGGGGAGGTATATATTTTGACAGTGCCCCAGGAAGGTGGCGGTCCCTGGGGCTGTGGGGGGGGCGCGTGGGCCCCCTGCATTTATTTAAACATTTGCCCCAGGAGGTGGCAGTCTCACTGAGAACCTGATGCAGCCACTTAGAGGTCCACTGAGATACTGATGCTATCACTGAGAGACCCACTGAGACAGCAACCCACTCACAACCTTACTCAGACACTGATACACCCAGTCAGAGATTCACTCAGACACTGATGGATCCACTCAGAGACCCATTGAGACTCTGATGCACACACTCAGAGGCCCACTCAGACACTGATACAATTCACTCAGAGACCCAGTCAGACACTCACTCAGAGACTGACACACCCACTCACAGACCCACTCAGACACTGATGGATGCAGTCAGAGCCCACTCATAATCTGATGCACCTACTCAGAGGCCCACTTAGACACTGATGCAATCCCTCAGAGTCCCACTGAGACACTGACCCACTCACAGACTCACTCAGACACTGGCACACCCACTCAGAGACCCACTGAGACATTGATGGATCCACTCAAAGACCCACTGAGACTGTGATGCACCCACTCAGATGCCCACTCACACATTGATTCATGCACTGGGAGACCCTCTCAGATACTTAGACACCCACTTACAAACCTACTCAGGCACTAATGCCCCCTCTGATAGATCCACTCAGACATTGATGCACCCAGTGAGAGACCCACTCAGACACTGATTGACCCACTCAAGCACTGATGCACTGGTAACACACCCACTCAGAGACTCAGATACACAGTTATAGACCTACTTAGACAGTGATGCTCCCACTAACAGAACCAATGGAAGACTGACACACCCAGTGAGAACCCACTCAGAGACTTATACACCCAAGGAAAGACTTAGCGATACAGTGATGAAGTGAGTCACAGATCCCAGTGAAAGAGTTATACATGTTTTTTATAGTCATTTTGATAGTAATATATCTACTGTGTTGGTTATAATCCATTTTATAGTTATACATTATGATTGTTCTGGTGGCTATTGAATTTCTGCTTTTGTTATGTGATTTTGCGACATATACGCGATCGTCGCAGGTATCGACGTCATCTCGACCCCCGGCCTCACCGCGAAAACAGAAAATCCATTTTAAAGACTGTTTTTATAGAAACTCAGTAGAAAAATATGAGTTTACATAGTATGCTAATAAACCTCTAGTGTCCAAAATATTGTTAAAAATATGTATATGTGTTTCACACCTTTTAAAAAAAGGCTTGATCGTCGCGGGTACTGACGTTATCGCATCACCGCGAAAAAGGTGAATAGGTTTTAAGGACGGTTTTTATAGAAACTCAGTAGAAAAATATGAATTTTTTCAGTATACTAATAAACCCTTATTGTCCAAAATATTGTAAGACGTGTGTATATGTGCGTATCACACCTTTAAAAAAAAGACGCGGTCTTCACGGGTACCAACATCATCGTGACGTGCGGTGACGCCACGAATACAGGGAAATATTATAAAAATATATTTTTAAATTAAATACAAATATTTTACTTTAACCTCCTCTGTAGTAAACCCCTATTCTCAATCATAGTCTATACTATGTGTATATATGTGTTTTAGACTTTCAAAAACCACACGGTCTTTGTAAGTACCGACATAATCGCGACTTCCAGTGACACCGTGAAAAAGGAAAATGTAATTTTAGAATAATTTAAAAACAATAACAAATACAAAAATATTACTTTTAACCCTTTTGCTGCGTGCGTCGGCCAACGGCCGTCGCGAGCACTACCTCGGTAGTGCTGCGCACGTCCGTTGGCCGACGCGGCCCCGCCCGCTTAATAGAACGTTCCGCACTGGCGCGGAACGTTCGAAGCAGCAAAGGAGTTAATTCCCCATTAACAAACCACTATTGTGAAACATTGACTACAGTTCGTAAATATATGTGTTTTAGAGATTAAAAAAAACATGTGGTCTTCGGAAATTCCAAAGGCATTGTGAGTTCTGGCATCGCCATAAAAAAGTACAAAATTATTCCAAAAATGATTTTTTATAAAAACAAATACAAAAATATTTGTTAAAACACCCCAGTACCAAACCGCTATTACCAAACATTGTCTACAGTGTGTGAATATATGTGTTTAAGATTTTGAAAAAAAACACAGTGTTTGCGAATACTGATGTTATGGTGAATGGTGATAGTGCTGCAAAAATGGAAAATAGAATTTAAAAAATCTTAGAAATTCATTGAAAAAAGCAAAGGTTATAGGAACATTGTATTTAGGAAACAGAATAACAAAAAACATAGAAATTCAATTACAAAAACCAAAGGTTACAGGTACATTATAGTTAGGCTGACATACCACTCGTACAAAACCAGAGAAATTCAGCAGTTATAGTTAGCTGAACTAACTATAACTTACGCTCCCACAATGCACTGCTTATGTCCTCACATATTACATCACTCATGACATGGTCAGTGACATCACTGATGACATCACTGATGATATCTCAAATGACATCACTCATGACACCTCAAATGGCATCACTCATGACATCACCACAGTACCACTCACACAGCCACTTACACTCCAATACAACATCTCATACACCCGCTCCCACACAACCACTCACATGCTCTTTCACAGACCCATACAAATGCTCACACACCAACTCACTGATCCACAGGCCCACTTACACATCAACTCACCCATACAGCCATTAAAGCATTAAGTGACTCACATGTGCAGCCACTCATGTACCTACTCACTGACCAACACAGCCACTCACACATCCAGTCATACAGACATACAAACACTTACACACCCACTCATACACCCATACAGCCACTCACACTAAATCACTCACCCATATACCTAATCACATACCTACTCATTCACTCATACAGTCACTTACACACTGCTCACTCACCCACACAGTTACTCACACACCCATATACTAACACACGTACTCTCTCACCTATAAAGTGACTGACACAAGCACATACTTTCCCATACAACCTCTCTCACACTCACTTACTCACCCATACAGCCACTCACACACACATTCACTCTCTCATACAGTCACTCACACCCCCACTTACTTACCCATACACCCATTTGCATTCATGCACCCATACACACACTCATTTACCCTCTCAGTCATCTATACATATACCTCTATACCTGTTCAGTCACCCATTCAGTCTCATGCACCATCCTATTCACCATTTACACCTACTGACACACCCACACACTCACCCATACAGCCACTCATTCACCCTTACAGCCACTTACACACCCCCTCACTCACCCATAGAGATAGTCACATAGCCAGTCATTACCAATACGCCCAAAGACTCACCCGCTCACTTACCCATACTGAAACTTACACACCCAGTCACTCATGTATATAGTCTGTAACATAACCATTCATTTTTCTTTACATCACTTACACACCCATTTAGTCACCCATACAGACACTCACCTAGCCACTTACCTTAGTATATATGTTTGACACCCAGTTTCTTTTAGAAAATAGATACAATTAATGGATGATGTCATTAGTGATGTCATGAGTGATGTCATATGAGATGTCATGAGTGATGTCACTGACCATGTCATCAGTGATGGAATATGTGAGGGCATAAGCAGTGAATTACGGGGGAGTAAGTTATAGTTCACTCAGCTAACTATAACTGCTGAATTTCTCTGGTTTTATACGAGTGAAATGTCAGCCTAACTATAAGGTCCTGGTAACCTTTGGTTTTTTCAGTGAATATATATATTAGGGAAAAGGTTTTTTAGGGAACAGTTTTTATAAAGGGTTTAGGGTGGGCATTTTTAGGGTTTTAGGGTGGGTATGGGTTTTTGGGTGGCAATGGTAATTTTAAGGTTTAGGGTGGGTAAAGGTTTATGATTGGCAAGAGTAATTTTAGGGTTTAGGGTGGGTATGGGTTTTTGGGTGGCAAGAGAAGTGTTAGGGTTTAGGGAGGGTATGGGTGTTTGGATGGCACGGTAATTTTAGGGTTTAGGTGGGTATAGGTTTGGGTGGCAAGGGTAATTTTAGCGTTTAAGGTGGTATGGGTTTTTGGGTGGCAAGGGAATTTTAGGGTTTAGGGTAAGTATGGAATTTTGTGTGGTAAGGGATTTTATAGGGTTTCGGGTGGGTATGTGTTTTTGGGTGACAAGGGAATTTTTAGGTATTAGAGTGGGTATGGGTTTTTGGGTGGCATGGGAATTTTTAGGGTTTAGGGTGGGTAAGGGCTTTTGGGTGGCAAGGGTAATTTTAGTGTTTAGGGTGGGTAAGGGTTGAGGGGTTGTGAGGTTTTAAAGATATACATATATATATATATAGAAACAAGATATATTCTACAGCTAGACTCTAAAATGCCATTAGGACTTAACGAAACAGAGGATCTACATACGTGCTTAAATTAGGATATTACATATTAAATATATCACTGTTATGGAGTATATACAGAAATTGGTTGAAAACATATGAAGAATAACTATTTGAGTATATGATTGGGCTTATAAAGATATATATATTTAGGATTAAACCAAAGGAATGTTTAGTATTTTACTTATATTTATTTGAAGCAATCACTATTTATGTATTTATTTATTTATATATTTATATATTTATATATTTATATATTGATGTATACATATAAGCTACTAATCATACATAGATATAGTCACATATAAGTTGAAGAGTCAAGGATAGGTGACTAGGCTTCATGTCAAATATTTAATATATGGATAAACAACTGATTCAGTTATATCTAATAGCCAATTTGCACAAACAAGATTTATCAACATCTGTATGTATATTCCAACACAAATACCTCAGTAAAAAATACGTGAGTCAGAAAAATAATAAGTGAACATGTTGGAATTTAGGAATATGAAAACATTATAAAATTGGATTATTTTTATGTTTATAGCACATTGCACTTTACACTTAGGCACTTTGTAGATGATTGTACAAAACATTTTGGGATATATGAGGCGGTTGAAATAAAACAGGGAAATATACTGGAATTAGGATTTAACCTGATATTAACTTGTTTTCCAGTTTTTAGTATTTTACTTTAATTAAAAAAAAATCGGTTACAAGTATTACGTCACTGATATTTATTAAATTTATTTAAAATAGTTCAGACAATTTGAAGTACAAATAGCATGTATTTATTGTTTATGATACAAACGAAGCACGCAAATAAGTGTGTTTTCCATGTTTATGACCATGTGATATCCCAATTGTATGTACTTGTCACTTTAAATATTGCACTAACCTGAGCATCCATGTCATGGGATCAAGGCTCTACGGAGCCGAAACGCGTAATGGTGACGGTTGATTAAACACCTTAAGCACTGAATTGGGTCCGTGTCCGTGTGTTTGGAAAAGGAGTCTTCCAGTTTGCGGTGTTCATGTCATGTAACTGATCGGGTAGTTCTCGGCCGATCATTCACGGACCCCCTCTTCAAGCAAGGTTGACGCACAGTGTGGGAACACTGCTTCCGGGGTAACCTGGAAGCCCAATGCAGCCGGAAAGGAAGAGAGCGTCTGACCCCCTACAGTTCTAAGTAAGTCGAGACCTGAAGAATCCCGGTGAGCGCTGAGTCGGAGGACCCGGTGGTGGCGGTGAATCTCAGGTAGGCGGAAGCGGACATTGCGGGGTGAAGAGGTGTGCGACAACGAGTGGAGGGCAGAAGGCACAGTATACAGCCACGCAAAAAACACTCGCAACAAAAATTGTGATATATCAACATGTCGGCTGACATGGTACGCGCACGTGAGGAAGCGGCAATGTAAATGTTTTCCGACGTGTTGCCTGCATCTACGGAAGCCACGGCAAGAGTGGCCGTCAACCCAAGTGTAACCAACCCTATAAAAGACAAATTTAGGCTTCTTGAAAAGAAAATGAAGGCAGAACAAAATAAATGGTGGGAGTCACGGTCCCTCCAGAGATATATTGATGTGGGGAGAATACCTAGGGGGCTTAGAATTCTTACAGCCCCCAGTTATGAAGATCCAAATCCGGAACTCATGAAAGAATGGGCAGAATGTAACCTTGACTCATCCAGGAAACTAACTCTCATACTCATTAAATACGCGGACATAGATAGAGCAAAGCTATTGAAGGAAATAGAGGATATTAATGATGAATTGGACAAAATGGAACCGAAGGAAGAACAAGTCAAATTACGCAAGGAGATGATGATTAGAATCAAAAAAGATGAGGATAAAATCAAGGAAAGAAAGGCCTTTAAGTTCTTAAGGGATAAACATGATTATGAGTTAGGGCAGATATTCACGTTTGCTAAATGCTATGATGCAATCAGGACATCTAAATTTAAGAGTGTGGATGGACAAACTAGGATACCAAGAGGTCATAAAGGTCAAATAGATAATTCACAATCGGAGGCAAGTTCATTGGGAGAAAGTGAATCTGAGTCTGAAATGCGGAGAGTGAGTGAAGAAAGTCAAACATCTAAACCCTCACCGGGGGAAGAATTAAATTTTATCTGCCAAGAAAGAAGACAAACCTTACGTCCGAGGCCACAGCAAAGGAACAACATAGGAGATATGCCAACTACAAGCGCCGGCAGAGGCGCAGGGCAAACAAAAGGCGTACGGAAACCAAACAAAAGAGGAGGCAGGAAAATTTGGTAACGCAAACATATCAGACTGAAAAATCTAACAAAACAATCAACAACTTGACAAATGTGACACTGACAAATCAAGAAATCAATATGTTAAATTTGGGGCTATCATTCGCTCCGAGAGTTAACTTTGACTACGCGATGACTAGATGAGACATCTACAAAGGGGTCAGAAAATTAAAGTTAAAAAAATACCACATCCAAATGAATACAAATCAAGAGCCAAGGGGAACTTACAGAGACCCTATCATTGATGTGATGTCCGATACAACAGCAACATCGCAAACTGATCAAACACTTCTCCAAACCATGGAAGAATTGTGGAATGAAAATGTGAGTGGCACTGCTATGGACAATAGATCAGGCCCAGTGAGTTGTGAAAACACAAGAGACACATTATTGACTCCTTTCAGACCAAAATCTACATTTAATCCTATTATGATTAGAGACTCTATTGATTTATTTCATGAATCCACAACAGCACAGATCAAAAAACTCAATAAAATTGTGGCGATGAAACAGGGCAATATAAAGAACAAAGACCAGCAATACAGGAACTTGATCAAAAAGCTAAAAGAGAACAATGAAATTGTAGTTCACAGCAGTGACAAAGGGGTAACATTGTACTCTGGCCGCAAAAGTTATACGACAAGGAAGCTTACAGCCAGCTCAATGACAGGCTATGTTACAACCGGAGCAGCCAGGCCAATTTGAATGCCTCATACAAGGAATACTATTGGAAGCTATCTACATGGAGACAGGAAAATTTGATCACTGGGGATGAATACAAATATCTGAAAAAAGAAAACCCAACTACTCCTTCGCTATATTTCATTCCAAAAATCCATAAAGATCGGAACAACCCCCTGGCAGACCAATCATCTCGGCCAGGGATGGCCTGTTAGAGCATACCACCAGATATATTGACTATTTCCTTCAAGACTATGTTAAGAAATTACCAAGTAATGTGCGTGACACAAGTGACTTTTTAAGGCAAATCTCTGAATTTGAATGGCATGATGACTACTTACTAATTGCATTGGATGTGACGTCGCTATACACGAGCATTGAACATACAGACGGAATTGAGGCAATTAGACACAATCTATCACGTAGGCCTGAGCAATTTAAACGCCACAGTAATATGCTTATTGATATGATCAAGTTCTGTCTACATAACAATATTTTTATGTTCAATAGCCAGCTACATCAACAGACTAGAGGAGTCGCCATGGGGGCCAGCTTCTCGCCCAGTTATGCTTGCCTGCATATGGGCAGATGGGAGGAGCTGGTCCTCAGGGGCGAACATGAACAATATATGATGGTAAATGTAAAATTGTGGCGACGTTACATTGATGACCCTTTTGTTGTGTGGCAGGGAACAGAATGTGAAGCTATGGAATTTGTTCAGTCCCTCAATACCAATGACATCAATCTTAAGTTTACGGCTACCATTAGCTCTAGTTCAATTGAATTCCTTGATACCCAAGTATATATAAAAAATCATAAGATCGAGACAGGCTCTTTAGGAAGAAAACGGCAGGTAATTCTACTCTCCATGAGAGTAGTATGCACCCTAAACATCTTATAAATAGCATACCGTATGGAGAGATGCTGAGAATAAGGCGGATTTGCAGTAACAATAGTGAGCTAACGATAGCTCAAAGCGATAGCAAAACAAGATTCCTAGAGAGAGGGTACCAGGAGAAAACGATTGACAGAGCTATTTTGAGATCCATGGAGCAAAGCAGGATTGATGTCTTAAGAAGAAACAGGGTGACACTAAGGAACAAGACATCAATAAGTTTCGTATGATTATGAAGTACAGTAATCAACATAGAGAGATACAGAAAATCATACAAAGAAATTGGGCCATGGTACTCTGTGACCCAATAATTGGATCCATGCTTCCTCAAAGAGTTTCGATTACTTATAGTCGAGCGCCCTCAACAAGGGATAAGATAGTCAGAACAAGCCCAGAGGTGATAGAGAGTGAAAGTTGGTTGCAGATGAGAAAAGGTTTTTTCAGATGCAAAACGTGCAAGGCATGTACACATGGCATAAACAAAAACACCTACAATACTCCATTCAGTGATAGAGAGTTTAAAATCAACAAACTCTTAACGTGCAAGACAGAGTTTGCTGTATATGTATTGCAATGCCCGTGTGGCTTGCAGTACATAGGCAGCACTGTCTTGCAGGTGCACAAGTGTATCCTTCAACATCTGCGCGCCATAACAAATCAGGATAATACTTACCCAGTGGCGCGCCACTTCAAAGAAAAGCACAATTCAAATAACACTGACCTCAAGTATTATGTAATAGATGCAGTGCCTCCCAGCAGACGGGGGGGTGATAGAGTCATAAAACTGAGAAAGCTAGAAACAAGATATATCCTACAGCTAGACTCTAAAATGCCATTAGGACTTAACGCAACAGAGGATCTACATACGTGCTTAAATTAGGATATTAAATATATCACTGTTATGGAGTATATACAGAAATTGGTTGAAAACATATGAGGAATAACTATTTGAGTATATGATTGGGCTTATAAAGATATATATATTTAGGATTAAACCAAAGGAATGTTTAGTATTTTACTTATATTTATTTGAAGCAATCACTATTTATGTATTTATTTATTTATATATTTATATATTGATGTATACATATAAGCTACTAATCATACATAGATATAGTCACATATAAGTTGAAGAGTCAAGGATAGGTGACTAGGCTTCATGTCAAATATTTAATCTATGGATAAACAACTGATTCAGTTATATCTAATAGCCAATTTGCACAAACAAGATTTATCAACATCTGTATGTATATTCCAACCCAAACACCTCAGTAAAAAATTTGTGAGTCAGAAAAATAATAAGTGAACATGTCGGAATTTAGGAATATGAAAACATTATAAAATTGGATTATTTTTATGTTTATAGCACATTGCACTTTACACTTAGGCACTTTGTAGATGATTGTACAAAACATTTTGGGATATATGAGGCGGTTGAAATAAAACAGGGAAATATACTGGAATTAGGATTTAACCTGATATTAACTTGTTTTCCAGTTTTTAGTATTTTACTTTAATTTAAAAAAAATCGGTTACAAGTATTACTTCACTGCTATTTATTAAATTTATTTAAAATAGTTCAGACAATTTGAAGTACAAATAGCATGTATTTATTGTTTATGATACAAACGAAGCACGCAAATAAGTGTGTTTTCCATGTTTATGACCATGTGACATCCCAATTGTATGTACTTGTCACTTTAAATATTGCACTAACCTGAGCATCCATGTCATGTGATCAAGGCTCTACGGAGCCGAAACGCGTAATGGCGACGGTTGATTAAACACCTTAAGCACTGAATTGGGTCCGTGTCCGTGTGTTTGGAAAAGGAGTCTTCCAGTTTGCGGTGTTCATGTTATATATATATATATATATATATATATATATATATATATATATATATATATGTGTGTGTGTGTGTATTTTATATATATATATATATAATTATATATATATATATACATATACACACATGCACATTCAAATGTATTTAAGCATGTGTAAATATATAAAAATACACATATATAATATATATGTGTATAGATATATATATGAATTACAACAAATTTGACAGAAATCAGCGCCTTGAGACCCTCGCGGGTATGTAGTGCGCTTTATAAGTGACATGATTGATTGATTGATTGAAAGCTAGATGTTGGTCCAGAAAGCGTGCTTTTTGTGATTTGGTGTAAATCCGTTCAGTAGTTTCAGAGATATTTAAGTTTTAAAAATATCGATATCTGGTAGCCCAAAAACCTACTGAAATGCTACTGAAATTTGATTGGCTGCCAACACTTCAACCACGAAGTGTTGGCAGCCATCTTGAGACCAATATACATGATAGCACCCCATTAAAAATGCATTGTAGTGAATGGCAGGCAGGTTTTGAGGGTCACAAAAAGGAGAAAGTATAAACAGTGCTTTACAAAATATATCATTTTTTGATGGTACCATACTCATTTTAAGAATAGTGGTGTGTTCTAAGGTGATTTTATATTTTGAAAAAGCCTTCTGCTGGGATTTCATGAATCATGTTTGAGAGAAAACAGTTTTCTCATGATTTTGCCACAGAGGGTATGGAAGGTGCTCCAGAAGCTAAAATGCAGAGTATATTTTTTATAAATTCACACTATCTTTTTCAGCAATATGAAATTGAAGTCTGACATTCCCAGTAAATCATGTACTTCCAACAGGAGCAGCCTGTCAGTTGATTCCCTTGTGTTCTACTGCAGCCTCCCAGAGTGTTCTAAAGAACAACTAGAGCAGTAACAGTGTTACTTATGACAAAACTATGGCACACTTAAAGCCATGTTGATTGAATCAAACTGGTAGAACCTAAAATATTTAATTTATTAAGGAACAAAATGAGGGGGTCAGTTTGTCGTAGAAATCATGGTTAGTGCTGTAGAAAGAAAAACTAGGACACATTTTAAGTGAGTTCTCAAATATCTTCCTCTTCTTTTTATTAAAACATTCTGACATGCAGATTCAAAGATGCACTTTCAACACCACCAGCAGATTGCCAGTTAACTCCATGGTGATCAGCCGCTTTAATTTAGTGTTCTAATGAGCAACTAGAGTGCTAACATTCTGAATTTATGCCAAAAGTGTGGCACATCTAAACGCCATCTTAATAGAATGGAAGTAGAAAACGGAAAGCATTTTCTACTGAGGATACTGCAGTAAATGAGGAAAGTAGGGAGCTACATAACAGATAAGTCTTCCAAGATGGCCACTAGAGAAAAAAGAGCCCAAATATAGCCGAAATATCACCCAAATATAGCCCAAGTATAGCTCAATGTCAGAAGTGTGCAAAACACTTCCTATTTTTTTTTTTTTGCAGTATTATACAGCGCAGATTTGACCCGGAAGTATTGGAGTGCATTACATGAGCATCATTACTCAAGGACAGATTAATTTTGTTTTTAGGCATGGGGAGATTGAGTGATTTGTCCAGAATCACAGGATGTTGAGCTTAAGCCGAAACTCGAACCTGGTTCCTCAGTTGCAAAGTCTGCAGCTCTGGCCGTAACGCCACATCCTCTCCCTTAAGTGTAACAAATAATCAAGCAATCAACTATACAAAAAAAAACATAAAGACAGCAAATTATTTAAAAGTTCTTCGTCGCTATTTCAGAACTCAGACAATATGTCTTCATTTTAGTTGTTTAGAGCCCTCACTATAATTTCTCTGGGAATAAGACCCTCTCATGGAGGAGGGTGCAGAGGCATTAAGTTCACCACGCGGGGCAGGCGGGGGGGGGCAGTGGCAGCACAACGGACCATGGAGGGCAGAGGAGAGGGGGGCAAGGACAGCAAACCAACCATGTAGTACAGGCAAAAGAGGCTGTGGCAACATGAAAGACCATTGAGGGCAGAAGGAAGAGGCAGTGGTAATACAACCACAGACCCGATTAAAGCAGAAGACTTCAGATATTTTTAAGCCCATAAGGCTTTATTTTATCTGTCTCCTGCCTAAAAGCTCCTTTTTTTTCAATGTGAGTCAACGTGGGAAATCAATTCCCCATCTTTTCATTTTCAAAATCTCCCTCTTACCAAGTTCAAAATGTTGGCAAATAAGGTACATTGGATCACGGAGGGCAGGAGGAATGGGGTAGGGGCTTGGATTTGGATAAGAGAGGACAGGAGGAAGATGTGCAGGGGCACCAAACTGACCTTACAGAGCAGGCAGCAGGGGGTGTAGCAGCACAATACACCACACAGGGCAAGCGGAATGGCAGTGCAGCACAACGGACCGTGGAAAGCAATAGGGAGGGCACAGGGCCATGTACATTGACAACAGAGAGCAGATGGGAAAGAGGCAAGGGCAGCAAGCTGACCACACCGGACAGACAGGAGGGACAGTTGAAGCATAACGGACCATGCAGGGCAGGAGGGAGGGGGCAGGGGCAGTGGCACGACAAAGGACCAGACAAGGCAGGAGAGAGGGTATCGGGGTCTGCACATGGAAAACATAGGCCGGGGGCAAGGGGGCAGGGCAAGAGCAGCAAGCTGACCATGGAGGGCAGGAGGGATGGGCACTGGAAGCACAACACACCATGGAGGGCAACAGTGAGACTATAATGTCATACGCACAGACATTGAAGGAAAGGTGGGAGGGGGGTCAGTGGCAGCAAACTGACCACACAGGGCAGGTGGGAGGGGATGTGGAAGCACAGAAGATCATGCATGGCAAGCAGGAGGGTTAGTGGCAGCGCAACAGCTATGGTGGGCAAGAGGGAGGGGACAGGGGCATTCACAAAGGACCATGGAGGACAGAAGGGAGGGGTAAGGGCTAGACATACAGAAAAGTGGGCAGGGGAAGGGGCTTCACAACAAACCACGCAGGGCAAGCAGGAGGAACAGTTGCAGCAAAACAGAGCATGGAGGGCAGAAGGGAGTGGCAGCAAAATGGACCATGGAGGACAGGAGAGAGGGTATGGGGCAGAGAACTTGGACAGGCAGGGTGGAGGTGGCAGGGGCAGGCGGCAGCTATCCGACCATGCTAGGCAGGTGGAAGGGGCAGTGGCAGCTAAACAGAACACTCATAGTAGATAGGAGTGTGGCAGGTCCATGCAATATGGTGGGCAGAAAGGAGAGAGCAGGGGCATGCACACAGACATCAGAGGGCAAGTGGAAGGAGAGTAGGGGCAGCAAGCTAAGCACAGAGGCTAAGCAGTAGGGCAATGATGAGGTATAGAATTAGGCAACGAAGGGCAGGAAGATTAGGCCGGGACATCAAGCTTAATGGAGGGCAGTGGCAGCCATCAGACCATGCAGGGCAGGAGGGAGGGGGCTCATGCATAGACTGGCACAACAGAGGGTAGGGAGGAGGTGGATGGGGCAGCAAGCCAACTGTTTAGGGCAGGCTGGAAGGGAAGTGTCAGAACAAAAGTCACAAATGGCTGTAATGAGGGAGCAGGGTCATGGACTTGGACAATGGATGGCAAGGAGGAGGAGGGACAGGAGCAGAAAGCTTGGGTGGGGGCAGCACAATGCCAGGCCAGGCCCTGTGTTTAACCCCCACTGTGCATTGCCATGGGCATCTTACTTAATGTTAAAAAAACTTAGAAATTCACTGAACAAACCAAAGGTTACAGGGTCATTATACTTAGGAAATAGAATTGAAAAAAACCTTAGAAATTCACTGAAAAAAACAAAGGTTACAGGACTGTTATAGTTATGCTGAGACCTCACTCATACAAAAGCAGTGAAATTCGGCAGTTATAGTTACCTGAGCTAACTATAATTTATGCCACCACAATGCACTGCTTATCGACCTCACATATTAGATAACTCATGACATGGTCAGTGACATCACTGATGACATCATCCACAAAATCACTAACGCATCCACTCACACCCCCATTAAACATTTCATACACCCACTCCCACACAACCATTCACAAACCCATTCACAGATCCATACCAGTACTTACTCACTGATTCATAGATCTACATAGACACACATCCACTCACTCACCCATACAGCCACTCATACACCCACTCACTCACTAATACAGCCACTAACATATCCACTCATACACCCATACAGCCACTCTCACACTGAGTCAGTCACCCACCTACTCACCCACCTACTCACTCATCCATACAGTCAATCACACAGCGACTTACTCACCCATACAGTTACAGACATACCCACTTACCTACTCATACAGATACTAACACGTACTCACTCACCTATACAGTCATTGACACAAGAACACACTCACCCATACAACCACTCTCACATTCACTCACTCACCCATACAGTCACTCATATACATCATCACTCACCCATATACCACTGACACATCCACTCACCTACATAGCCATACACACACTCACTCATCCATACACCCCCTCACACACACACACTCCCTAACCCATACAGCCACTGACTTACCCACTCACTCATCCATACAGGCAGTCACACACACCCTCAACCACCCACACTGACACCCATACAGGTACTCAGACAACCAGTCTATCACCCGTACAGCCACTCACATGCCCACTCACACACCCATACAGCCACTTAGACACTAACTGACAGACTGATACAAACATTCACACAACCAGTCACTCACCCATACATTCCCTGAGACACCTAATCACTCACTTATACAGTCAGTAACGCACCCACTGAATCATCCATACAGGCACTTATACACCCACTTGATTCACCAATATACCTTGGTATATATATTTAACACTCATAAACTTTTAAAAAACACTCACAGTCACTGGATGATTTCATCAGTGGTGTCATTGGTGATGTAATTTGAGATGTATTCAGTGATGTCACTGACCATGTGATGAGTGATGTAATATATGAGGTCATAAGCAGTGCATTGCGGGGGCGTGAGTTACAGTTAGCTCAGCTAACTATAACTGCTGAATTTCACTGGTTTTGTACGAGTGGAACATGAGCGTAACTATTTGCAATAAAAGAGCATCGTAAAGGCAAAAAGGAGTTTGTGCTTCATTTGTGAAAAGCCCAGGAAGAAGAGTCGTTCCGACTCGAAACGCGTCGGCATATGCAAATTTTTACCGGAAAGTGCAGGAGAAGGCTGTTGGTAATCCAGAGGGAAGGCAAGCTGTCGAGTGCCCTCCTAAGCTTTCGGGCATTTGTTTGGACACATTAAGGCACGGCCGCCTGAGCCGTGGGGAGGCGGCACCATCCTATTGATATTGAAAAGGAGGCTGGGATATGGAAACTGTTTCCTAATTGAATACAGCACAGCGAGCCAAATGTTAAATGCACTCTCCTGACATTGACTGGACCTTACTAAAGGAAAATATATAATTGAAATGTCGCAAATGGAAAGTACACCAACTTATGCAATAATGTGAACTCTCTTTTTTTAGGACTACTGAGCCCAAAATGCACAGCGGTTATCAATGCAGGAGTAAGGCCCACCAGGGGGCCTCATTTGCAATAAAAGAGCATCGTAAAGGCAAAAAGGAGTTTGTGCTTCATTTGTGAAAAGCCCAGGAAGAAGAGTCGTTCCGACTCGAAACGCGTCGGCATATGCAAATTTTACCGGAAAGTGCAGGAGAATGCTGTTGGTAATCCGGAGGGAAGGCAAGCTGTCGAGTGCCCTCCTAAGCTTTCGGGCATTTGTTTGGACATATATATATATATATATATATATATAGTGTTTGTACCTACCTGTAAGCAAGCATATGCCTTTACCATGCATGCCTTTACACACGAAAATGTAAGTACTTTACAGTGAAATATAAACCCTATATATATATATATATATGTACAAATATATATATATATATATATATATATATATATATATATATATATAGAGAGAGAGAGAGAGAGAGAGAGAAAGAGTTTATACTTAGCTGAAAAATACCTATATTTACTTGTAAAACCTTTAATACGCTTATGCCTTTACCATTCATGCTTTTACAATGACATTCGTTGTAAAGGCATGCGTGGTAAAGGCAGAGGCCTTGTAACAGATTGTATGATGGAACCACGCATTCCATTGTAACGCATACTGTTACAACAGAATGCGTGGTTCCGTCATGCATCCGATGGATAAATATAATGCTATTAAGAACTAAGAGAGGTGTAGTGATTGCTTTGTTTTTTGGTGGTTTGGACCTTCATAAGGAAATACCAAGGAAGGTTTAGTGCTTAGTTAAGGGTATTATGGAGTAAAGCATCTGCTCAAGGATATACTTGGCACAATGTATTTCTAGATAAAGCTCATTGAGGAGATAACCTACAAAAGAGCCAAAGGTCATTGTGGCACGGTGTCATTACTACAGAGAAAAAACTCATGTTACAGAAAAGAAAGGGTCCGTGACCACAACATGCTTCGGGGTCAATGACCTGTTGACATACATTTTGACCAAACATAAAAAGTGCAAAACTTTCACTCAGCACCTCCAAGAGAAAGAAACAAAGTAACAATGGGGCTTTCATTTTTCACGGATGTTTGAATGGGAGCATGAGAACTATTCCCCAGTCACCTCAGGAGATACTGAGGGAATCATGGATGAACATGTCAACAAGATGGAGAGAATTTCCCTTATAGGCCATATAGAATGCATAAAAGACCAGGAGAGGGCAAGGAAGGAAAGGAAAGGGTGAAGGCGGAGGGAACCAGGAAAACCTTTCAACCTAACAGTCCCTCTTCTCTTAGGAGAACACTGATCTAGCACATTATGGGTGATCAGTTCAAAGATGAAAGTTGCTATTGATATGATGGGGAGAAAAGATCCAAGGGGAATACAGTGTCAAGGTTGCCTACATGCAACGGTTCTATGTGTCTCAATTATGTTGTACACATTTTATGATCTGGATTTTAAAGTGTTGGGCATACCACGATGAGTGGAATTCTTTTTTGTTGAGTTCCAAGTCCTTAAGATATAAAGTAGATGTTGGATGCTCAGGGACAGGAAGGATATTACTGTATAAAGGTAAGCAGTATTTGTTTGCTACCATTGGTGAGGACCTTTCATTTGGTAAGTGGAAGACTCACAAATCACCCTTTGAATGACCACCATAGTCTTAAGGGTTCTAGTTACATTGCTTAGATGGGACTGCAGGAGGTTGAAGACCCACCTGTGTGGGAAATATGAAGCTGATAATTCAGAAAGTTATGAGATATTGGTATGACTCATGGTGTTAAGTAGTCTGTTACAATTATTTTTTCATTTACTTATAACAATGTTTGTATCCAAAGTTATGTTTTTGTGTTCCCCAATGTGTCTACCTACACAATGATGTAGGCTTTTAAAATGTGTTCTGCTGCGACCTTTACCTCCATAGATTATCAAAAATGTATAAAACTTCATCACGCTTTTCCCCTAGAAAATGCAGGGAGCTGGGAACCCTAAAACCATATTTGTTGGTCATGCGAGGAACCTCTGACTTTCTGCAGAGAGATCTTCAGGTCAATTAATGGAATTAAAACAGGATTGTCAGGGCAAGATTTGTTTCTTTTATTTTTCATGGAAAAATTCCAATCACACTTTGGTTCATTTTTGTAGTGTATTTATAATTGTGTTTTATCCGTGATGGTAGATGAGAGAAACAGCCAACACGTGTTTCACCCCTTTTACATGGCCATCCGGCCTGGGGCTTCTTCAGGGCTGTACATACATTCATAAATTACATGTGTATCCCCAAAGGGGAGGAAAGGATAATGTCAAGATTGTTAAAAAACAAAATTGTGAAAGAAGAGGACAGGGAGAAATTGAGTGTAAGTTGAGGAGTGACAGAGAGTGGAATGTGGAATGACATTGAGGGTGAGATTGCAAGAGAGCACAACATGAGAGTATATTCGAAAGACATAAGTTTATAGAAAGTAATCCATAATAAGAGGAGAGAGAAAGAGACATTTTTTTTTTTTTTCAATAGTTTTATTAATTTAAGAGAGAGAGTATAAATAGTTAAGATACTACAGCATGTAATACATACAAGTCATCTTGACCAATAAATAGTTAACAAACACATAAATATGAGCAATATGATAACTAGTGGGTAAAATCTAAAACCAGCAGGAATAAAGGAACCTATTCATGTGAATTCATTTGTATTACATTGACTAACAAGAGACGAACACACAAAAGAAAATAATAAAGAAAGAGAGCGGTAGCAGAAAAAGGAAAATAAGAAAGAAAGACCGATGAAAAAAGAGAGAGAAAGGGAGAGAGAAAGAGAGAAGAGAGAGAGAGAGAAAGAAAGAGAGAAAGGGACTCCAGCCTTAGTAACATAAAGAGGAAAAATCAACCAGCGGTAGAAAAGGGGTACTGAGCGATTAGGCCCTGAGAGGCTAAATGTATATATTTATCAAGCGATCTCCAGACACCAGAGGAAATGGAGGGAGTATAATGTTTCTCCTCTACCGAAGTATGGGCACCACGGAGAAATGATACCCATGCCCACCATGTATGGTACGATAAGGCATTAAATGATTTCCATTCTGACAAAATAACTTTAACAGCTATGGATATTAGTAAATCCAAGAGTTGAAAATCTAACTCATCTAAAGGAAGTGGAGATGGAGCTGCCCAAGGACCCAACACGACTAAAGGAAAGGAAAGCTCAAATTGAATATCAAAGATTAATAATAAGTGCTTATGGATGAGTTCCCAGAACTCATGGAGAAGGGAGCACTCAAAAAACATATATTGAGGAGTACCAACAGCACTTTTACAATTCCAGCAAAGATCATCATCTTTAAGTTTGAGTGTATATAGACGAGCTGGGGTCCAATGTAGAAGGTTGATAGTAAAAAACTTTGATTGATTCAGAGAGGGAGCAACTTTATTCCGTAGGGAGCGTTTCCCAATAGTTTTCCAAGTATCCGATGTAATATGTTTGACTACATCAGCGTCAAAATGTTGCATCCATTTGAGCTGTGTGACCGTAGAGGATGATGATGGAGAAGTGAATAAAAATTTATATATCCTAGAAGCCATATGTCCTACCTTCCCCCAAAGCTGTAGGAGAGAGACCATATGTGAATCTGGATGAAAGGTACTCTTGGACAAAGCTACTTTAATTTTAAGAAATGAGTAGAAATCAATAGGGTTAAGACAATAATCTGGGGCCAACGAGGAGAAAGGCAAAGGATCATTGTTAGCATTATAAAAATGCTTGACCAATGTAACACCTTTGTTGGCCCAATATGACCTTGTCTCCGCGTCCAACTGAATCTTAATCTTGGGATTGTGCCACAAAGAAGACCACCTAGAATTTTGAATGTGTAAAGAAACTCTCTTATCAATCTTTTTTAATGCTAAAATCGTGTCTGATATGATACGTCCAGAGAAAGGAAAAGTCAATGTAGACGCAGTCATCAAAGCTGAGGTGGGTAAGGGAGAGCACAAATGTTGTTCAATACATAACCATGGTGGAATGTGTCTATTATCAGAGGGAAACCATAAGGCCCCTGAGAGGCTAAAAACGCCGACTGATATAAACTCCAATCTGGGAAATTACAACCACCCATATCATAAGATTTCCTTAATTGCTTGTATGCAATCCTAGCACGTTTGTCGCTCCAGAGAAATTTAGAAGTGATCACATCTATCTCATGAAAAAAGGAAGAGGAAAGATTTACAGGGAGCATGGATGACACAAAATTGACAATAGGAGTTATCATCATTTTTAATGACTGGAGCCGTCCCCACCATGAGATGAACTTAGGCGACCAAGCGTCCAATAATTTTTAACTTTATCCAGTACCTGAGATTCATTATAAGAGATAGTATCCGATAAATTCGCAGAAAACCAAATTCCCAAGTATTTAAGCCGTTCAGACTGCCATTTGAATCCTGCATCTCCCATGTGAGAAGAAAAGCACAACCGATTAAGAGGAAACATTTCGGTTTTGTCTCTATTTAAAGTATACCCTGAGACAAGAGAAAATTGTTTGATAATAGTGGAAATAGCAGGAATTGCTCTTTCTATATCTTCAGAGAAGACAAGAACATCATCCGCATACGCGGCTGTTTTAATGCGCTGTGAACCAAATTGAAACCCCTGAATGTCCTGATTAAGGTTAAATAGGCGAAGTAACGGGTCGATAGACAGTAAAAGAGAAGTGGTGACAATGGACAACCTTGTCGAGTGCCCTGGCCTAGATCAAAGAAGGGTGAGGTAATTCCATTAATTCTAATATTAGCCTTAGGTTGAGTATATAAGGACATAACCATACCAATAAATGCATCCCCCAGGTTATGGGATTGAAGTACCGCCTGAAGAAAAGGCCACGAGACCTTATCGAAAGCTTTCTCGGCGTCAAGTGCAATAGCTGCCGCCGGCGAACTAGAACTCTTAGCTTTCTCTAAGATATGGCAGAAAGTGCGGATATTATCCCTAGCTAGTCTTCCCTTGACAAAACCCGTCTGGGAGGAATGAATGAGAGTAGGAATATGGGACTCTAGTCGTTTTGCCAAAATTTTTGCAAACATTTTTGCTTCCATGTTTAGCAAAGAAATTGGGCGGAAATTTTTAGGGTCCAAATGATCCTTACCTTCCTTGGGAATAACCACTATAGTAGCCTCCGTTGCCGAACCCGAAACCTTCCCAGAAGAAACAAAGGCATCAAAAACCTGTTGCAGATGTGGTACTATAGAGGAACTAAATTTTTAAAAAAACTCTATAGAAAAACCATCCGGTCCTGGCGCTTTCCCTGATCTAGTTGCCTTAATAGCTTGAACAATTTCCTCAGATTCAATCGGTTTGCTTAGAGAAGCAATATCCGTGTCGTAGTAGGAATAGAAGTCAGAAATTGTTGGCACTGCGCTAAAGAAGATTGGTGCTCAGGGGTGTATAGATTAGAGTAAAAGTCACGAAATACCTCCAGAATATCTTTAGTCAGAAATTTCTGCGTTCCCGCCGTGTCTGTGATACAAGTAATCTGAGTTGATCGAACACTAGTGTCCTGATATTTTAAAGTAGCTGCCAGAATTTTGCCTGCTCGGTTTTTTAGTAACAAGCGTTTTGATTTTTGTAATTGTACCCCAATGTGTGCCCTCTTGGTCAAAATAGAATTATATTTATATTTAAGATTTTTAATTTCTTGCAGTATCACTTTATCTTTAGAACCTCTGTACAATGATTCTTTTTGTTTAATGTTGTCTGTAATCGAGAGAAGCTCTTTTTAATAATACTATTTCTTCGTGCCATAGTTTGAATAATGTTACCTCTAAGGGTACACTTGAAAGCATCCCATAGTACTACAGGAGATGTCACGGATAATTCATTCTCTCGGAAAAAATTATGTATAGCTGCATCAAGCAACTCAACCTCTTTGTCGTCCTGTAAGATTTCTGTATTGAGACGCCAAGTACGCGGTCCGCGACTATCTGTGAGATTAAGAAGAGTGAAAGAAACTGCGGCATGATCAGAGACAACTATAGGGTGGATTATCACATTTGTAGTATGTTTCAACATATTTGCTTGAACCAAGAGATAATCAATGCGAGAGAAGCTGGAGTGAGGAGAAGAGAAAAAGGTAAAGTCACTGCCAGTGGGATTATGCATTCTCCACACATCAATGAGTCGTTGGGAAGAACACATGTTAAGCATTTGTTTATGCGCCCTGGGAGGACGGAATCGGAATGCAGAATATCTATCCACGATAGGATCCATTGGCAGATTGAAATCTCCCCCGACAACCACTTTGTCACAAATAGGTATTTTGGAAAGCTTCTTTGTTATTGTTCGCCAGAAAGAAGGATCATCACTATTGGGAGCATATATATTCATAATATAGAGATCAGAGGACCCATTAGACAATTTCGTAAGCAGCCACCTACCTTCAAGATCATGTTCAGCCGAGACAATGGACAGTCCCGAATTTTTAGAAATAAGAGTAACCACCCCGTTCCTTTTCCCAAAAGCCTCTGAGCACGACACATCAGAAACCCATTGCTTACGCAAGAATAAAGCCTCCTTATACGCTATCTTAGTTTCTTGCAATAACACAATATCAGTAGAAAGGCCTTTGCAGTAATCCAAAATTTTTGATCTTTTTACTGGGTGGTTCAAACCACGCACATTAAGTGACATCACATTTAAGCCCGCCATAAGTAAAGGAGATCAGTAAAGATCAGAAAGGTCAGTAAATAAAAAGCACTAAGGGATGTAGATTGCATGAGATGGACGTCACGGGAAGAAGACTTATACACATAAAAATAAGAGAGTAAGGCTGAAGTCCGTAGAAAGAAAGAACTCAGTACAGCAAGCAAGAAGCAGAAATGGAAGAGAGAAAGAAAAGGTGAGAAGAAAAACACATACTGTAAAAGTAAAAAGAATAACCCCACCAGGGGAAGTCTATAAGAGACCAGAACCATATATGGGGGAACATGAAGTAGCAGCCAAAGAGGCCATTGTTTACCATTAGCCATAGAAGGGATAGGGTATAAACAGTATATAACATAATCCATTCATTATTATAGATTACACAATGTTTGTGTAGATAATCATCAGACAGATTGCAATTTAGCTAACATGTACTATATTATTCTTACAATAAGAAATTAATCCAGGATATGAGTGAACACCCTTATTATTGATAAAAAAGGGGAAAACGACTAGAAAGAATTAATGAGTATACTCGCAACATTACCATTTGATAAAAACCTGAATAGCGAGTCACAATTTACGTGTCATACAGATATTATAAAATACATATCTAAGAAAGAGTTAAATAGATACACTCTTAATGCCTGCGGAAAAAAGGATTCTACAAGGGCATCCAGCTGTCACCATAAACATATCACCTAAAAAACAGTTAGTGTTTAGTTGAGCAGCCACCTAATAATCCTCAGCCATACCTAGGAAATAAGTTACGCTCTGAAGCTAGATAATGAGAACTGTAAGAGCGTCACACCAGCTATCAATACACAATGAAATGAGGAAATAGAAATTACTATAACTGTTTCATTAAAAAACCTGCAAAGGAAAAGGAATTAGTGGAACATACCTACCGAAGGCAATTAATATATCTTGAATAAAAAGCACTAAGAGAAGGGCCTAATCTTATGTGACATCAACCTTCCCTCAAAAAAGATATCGTTAACCTGCAAGGACAGGTTAATATACAAAAAAAAAGAGGATAACAATAAACTTGAAGGGCCCATAACCGTGGATGAAGTAAGGGGACCTCCAATTTCCCACAGAAAAAAGACGCCTCAAAAACCTGTAAGAGGAAAAATAGGCACAGAAAAACCTAGAGTCCAGCCATAAAAGCAATGATCCCTTCAAGAAGAGGCCATTGTTTACCACTAGCCATAGAAGGGATAGGGTATAAATAGTATATAACATTAATTATTATAAGTTACACAATACTGGTGAAGATAAGCATCCGACAAATTACAACTCAGCTAAGATGTACTATATTATTCCTACAATAGGAAATTAATCCAGGGTATGCGTGAACACCCTTATGATTAATAAAAAAGGGGGAAGACGACTAGCAAAAATTAATGAGCATACTCGCACCATTGCCATTTGATAAAAACCTGAATAGCGAGTCTCATTTTACATGTCATACACGTACTATAAAATACATATCTAAGAAAGAGTTAAATAGACACACTCTTGACGCCTGCGGAAAAAAGGATTCTACAAGGGCATCCATCTGCCCCAATAAACATATCCCTTAAAAAACAGTTAGTGTTTAGCTAAGCAGCCACATAGTAATCTTCAACCATATCTAGGAAATAAATTACGCTATGAAGCTAGATAATGAAAACAGTAAGAGCGTCCCACCAGCTATCAATACACAATGAAATGAGGAAATAGAAATTACTATAGCTGCTTCATTTAAAAACCTGCAAAGGAAAAGGAATTAATGGAACATACCGACAAAAGGCAATTATTCTATCTTGAATAAAGAACACTAAGAGAAGGGCCTAATCTTATTTGACATCAACCTTCCTTCAGAAACTATTGTTATAAGTTATAAGCGAAAAAAAGAACCTGCAAGGAAAGGTTAATACACAAAAAAGAAAAAAAGATAAAGATAAACTTGAAGGGCCCATAACCGTAGGTGAAGTAAGGGAGCATCCAACATCCCACAGGAAAAAGAAGTCTCAAACCCTGTGCGAGGAAAAATAGGCACAGAAAATACTAGAGTCCAGCCACAAAAGCAATGATCCCTTCAAGAACCAGAGGAGACTGAGGGAGAGTCAGATTCCATTCGCGATTCAGATTGATTATCCAAAAAGTTGTTAACTCTGATGGTTCATAAAAAATTTGAGATCGACCTTTAACAGTTATTCTGAATCGTGAGGGACCGGCGAAGGAAAAGGGGATGTTCATGTCCAAAAGTCTCCGCCGCAGGTTTAAAAACCCTTTCTCCTGATGACAGTATCTCTAGCAAAATCCTGAGATATAGCAATCCTGTGGCCTTCCCATGTAATCGATCTGATCTTCCTCATCTGAGACAGAATCAGTTCTGAGTGTTGGTGTCGTAAAGGCTTGAACACTATAGGCCTAGGATGTGGCGAGGACTTAGGGCGAAAGAGGGAACTCTATGAGCCCGTTCTATTTCAAAGTCTTTCTGAAAAGAGATATGGAGAACCGTAGGGATCCAGTCCAGCAGAAACTCAAGCATTGAAGGAGCACCCTTCTCCGCATCTTCTGGTAGACCAAAAATACGTAGGTTACTCCTACGATTCCTATCTTCCTGTTCTGTAAGGTCTCTCCGCAAAGAAGCCATAGAGCGCTCCAAATTCTGTACCTGCCTGGTCTGCTGAGGAGATGTGTCCTCAACTGCGCTTATGCGAGATTTTGCATTTGAGACACGTAATGATAAACTTTTGAAGTCACTTCTAATCGCCGCAACTTCAACCTGAAGTAGATCTGTATTTGTTTTAGTACTCTGCGCAATATCATGAACCGTATTTAGACGTAGAAGTATTGTGTCCAAAGTAGTAGTAGAGCCTTTAGATGTTACCTCTGGCGTGGGAGACGTTTGTTTAGATCTCTTAAGAGCACCTTTTGCATCCTTATCTTTAACAGGGAGGCCCATATTATCTGCCATTGGTAAAGACAAATATAGGTGAAAAGAAAAACAGCACTGCCAGCCACTCCCCGTTCCAGATCACCAGAGCGTTACCTGGGAATATGGCGGAACAAGTCCCTCAGAGGACAAAGAACAGTGACCAAACACATAAACTGTGCCCTACAAAAAGACACTGTCCAGACAGATAGCAACCTCTACCTCATGGTTAAAAGGCACTTAAATAAATGTGCGCCACTGAGAGACTAGTGTCCAACCCGCGACAGAGGTAGAGGAAACAGGTGCAGCTGCAGCAAATCACTGTAACAAAAACCAGCTCATTAAGGCGTAGGTATTAATCCTCTGCCACTCCAAAACTGGTAGACAAGGTTATCCTCGCAGTGCCCCTTATGAACTTCCAGCCAGGTCTTAAGCACAAAAGGGTTGTTGCTGGTCCTGTGTTAAAACAGTGCTCCACATAGCTGGTGAAGAGAACAAACATTGCACATCAGCGCACATTCAAGAAGCTTCCATATTAGATGTGTTGCCCCTCAGGAGAAACATATCGCCTCAGAAAAGAACAGCGCTTCATTTACAGGTGAAAAACAACGCTGCAAATATTCGCACTCTTTTGACCCCTGGAGATCCCCTCAGGGCAAGCAGAATTTCCCATACGCAGCCACTGTCCGTTTACATATACAGCCTCTCAGCGCTGCTTAAAATACACTTCATTCGAATGGACTTTAGCTTCAAATGTCTCAGAGCATGTATTAACCTTCAGCAGCAGCGTGGTATGCGATTGAGGCGAAGCGCTCTTACTTTGTCACTCGCTGTACCCTGGAATCTCCAAGTTGTGAGGGTTAATGCGCCCGTGTTCCTCGCGCCGCCGCCATCTTAGGCGCCACTCTGAGGAGAACACAGATGCTGCTGGAAAAGGCACCAAAAGCGCTCCAAATGCGCCGCAAATGTTCCTGAGTGCCCTCGCTACCTTCCGCTGCCGATATCCATCCTCAAAACCGCCCTTCCAGGACTCCGTTTACTGAAAAACCGGACGGCCTCACGGAGGCTCTCCAGAGCTTAAGCAGGTGCGGCCATCTTGTCTGCGTGCGCGTCACGCCCCCCCGAGAGAGAAAGAGACATGAGAGGTTAGGTGGGAACAGATGAATGTAGATAGAAGGGCAAAAGGACAGGATAGGAAGACAAACGGTGATAGAAAAAACAGAGACACGAAGGGTCAGGGGGGAATAGAAATAAAAATAAATATAAAAATAAATATAAAAATAAATATAAAAATAAAAAATTAAAATAAAAATAAAGGTGGAAAGGGAAAGGGAGGACCCATAGAAGTAGGTGAAAGCAAAAGAAAGTAGATATATTATATGGTAGTATATCCAAAACAATCATATGTAAGCCAGTAATACAAGAAAAACGTTCAAAAAGATAATTCATATATAATCAAGGACCAAAATACAAATTATTAAAAAGGAAAAAAAGGAAAAAAAGAGAAGAAAAAAGAAGAGACAGCATATTTAAATGTAAGGTGTGGGAGAAAGCAGCGATAATAACAAGAAAGATCAATAGTATCAGGAATAGCAGGGTGACACATACAATATAATGTTAGAAAAAATAGGAATGTCATGAGACAGGTCCCCGAAGTCGGGTTGTGACAAAATGGCGGGATATATTGACAACATTCAATATCATAGCGGACATCATATAGGTAGGTAAACATAAATTCAAATTTAAACGAATTAATTATTGGCAATATGATGAAAAAGACACAATAAGACATGGAGGCAACGGGGAGAAATATAATCAAACCAAGAGAGCGAAAATGTCATAAAAGGCATGACAGTAACACAAGAAAAAAGGTTTCAATTTGTAATTGAGCAGTAATATATTTACAAATGTTGTTTTCGTAATGTCGGATCCGAAACAGGAGCAGGGTATGCACCGGGAAAAATAAGGCAGGATTCATTTAGATAGAAAGGCAAAGTGGAGTTTATGTACAGTAGAGGGAAAGCTCCGCTCTGGAGCGTGCATAATTTAAAAGCGAATGCTAAATGCTAATGTCGCGAAATAAATAACCGTGATCTATGTGAAGTTATACCAGGTAAAGTAAAGGTTCCTAAAAAAGCGGTCTGCCGTACAGAGAACACGAGCAAGAATATTGAATGTTTATACAGAAGCGTGATCGTGGTGATAGGTGATAATGGTGGACTATTATATTAGGTAACGACCGTGAACTATGTATATTCATGCGAGGTATCGTTAAGAAACATTAAGAAAGCGGTCTGCCGAACAAAAGTCACAAACAAGAATATTGAAAAATTATTTATGCATAGGCGCAAACGTGGTGATAAGTGATAACACAGTGGACTATTTTATTTAGGTGCACTAATTTTATCTTGTTATAGCAGAGAGTTGTGCACTGATCAACTCTCGTGAATCCATGAATAATTCAGACAGTAATGTTAATATGTCAGGATAGAGCGTCTCATTGCTTACCGGTTTGTAGATACAAATATAGTTATGGTCATCTAAGTCGAGTGGATTCCTTTAGAATCTAGGCGGGAAAGAGAATTTATGGAGCGGTAAGTATTTTGCTGAGAGTGCGAGAATATGGGTGTAGGGTGGGTAGTCCTGTTAGGGCGAAGGGGAGTTTTCCAGATGGCGGCTTACCTCTAAAGTCCGGGCATAATGCCGCTTCAGGTAGATGCAGTCGGTCGATTCTACAGAGTGCGGTAGCCATTTTAAGGAGGGGAACTGTTGAGCTTCCGGGTCATGACCTGGAAGACTGGGCTTAACTCGATACTAAAATGGGCGCCATATTGAAACGGCCAAAGTCTATAAGGAAGACTATGTTAGATAAGTGGAAAAGAGGAATGTAGTGTGGTGCCCCAAAAAACAGGCACTATATTAAAATGACCAAAATACAATATTGCAATGTAATTTTTTCGGGGAACGGTACGGTTGAAAACACATTTATAAGTTTTGAGCTCGGTAGAGGGATAAATTATAATAAGAAAGAGAATTTTAGAGAGAATTCATCCAGGTTCCTTAGGTATCAAAAAAGGAAAGGTAAAACGCTATTATTGTGTGTTCAGACACAGATCATATTTACATTGGAGAACACAGAATATTTCATGCTGTTATACACATATCAATCCAAACTTCTGAGCAACGAACAGGCATGGGCAGAAAAAACTTAGTATGGTGCTGGGGACAGAGACTGCTGAGATATAGGAGGAAAGCATGGCATAATCCCCCCATTAAGACCTGTATTTCGTGTGGTACATTTAGTCTCCTCCCAGCCACACATGCATTTCAGCATCTTTATTGAGTCCCAAAGTTACTGTTTTGAACTTTAAAATGAGTTCACTTTCACGTCTCCTAAGTTTCAGTTCACGGTCTCCCCCTCTTCTGGCTGGGTGAACAATTTCCAGGCCAAAGAAAATGAAGTCCTTTTGTGTGGATGCTTGTCATGGAAATGTTCTGTAAGTGGATGACCGGTGTTGTATTTGTGTATGTTTCGGTAGTGTTCCTGTATCCTGATGCGTAGTGGTCGTATCGTGCTCCCAATATATGGAAGATTACATGGGCAAATAATAGCATAGATGGTGAATTTGCTGTTGCAATCAATCCATTCTTTGATGGTAAAATCATTTCCTTGTGTCAAAGACACCCGCGTCGTCTTACTTCTGCTCAATTTGCAAATATTACAGTTTTTACATGTGTGAAACCCTGGTGGTCTATCTAAGAATGTGGTAGCGAGTTTCCGTTTGTCCACAAATTCAGATTTGCACAAGAGATTCTTTAGGTTGGGTGCTCGTCTAAAGGTCATTTCAGGGTACGTTTTGAGATGGTCAATCAAACTAGGTGTTTGTTGTAGAAGATGCCAGTGTCGTTTTAAGCTTTGTCTTATTTGATGATGGCCATTATGGTAGTCAGTGATGAAGCGGATCCTGGTATTATTCTCTTGTTGTCGTTTAGGTAGGAACATTTGTTTGCGTTCCATTTGAGCCACAATGGTGAAGGTATTCTTAAGTGTGTTGTAGTCGTATCCTTGTTGGCTTAATCTTGATACTATTTCTTGTCCCTTTTCTTTGAATACCTCATCCTCGCTACAGTTTCTGCGGGTTCTTAGAAATTCCCCCTTCGGGATGTTCCTTACATTGTGACGTGGATGACAACTGTCTGCTCTCAATATAGAGTTGGCCGCTGTTTCTTTTCTGTTAAGTTTACTGTGTAAGGTGTTGTCCTTGACATACAATGTGACATCTAGGAAATTGATTTCTTTCTGTGAGTATGTATGTGTGGTTTTTATCCCCCATGGATTTCTGTCCAGGCGTTCCAAGAATCTTTTAAGCAGTGTTACGTCTCCTTGCCAAATGCAGAGAATATCATCAATATATCTTCGCCATAGTACTATGTGGGAGGTAAATTCAGCAAAATCCTGATCCCATAGCCAGAATTTTTCTACATGGCTCATAAAGATACATGCGTACGGCGGCGCGAATTTGGCTCCCATGGCGGTTCCGCGTTTCTGCCTGTATATCTTACCGTTAAAGCTGAAAATGTTATTTTCCAGGCAGAATTCCAACATCTCTAAAATCATTTTATTCGTCTCTAGAAGATTGGCTGATTGTGTCCAGAGTGATAATTGAGTTGCTGTCATGCCATCGCAATGTTCAATAGAGGTGTAAAGACTAATAATGTCGATGCTTGCCAATATAAAATCTGATTCCCACGTGATGTTTTGTAGGTTCAAAAGGATATCTTTTGTGTCCTGGATGAAGGACGGGATTTCCTTCATCAGTACCTGTAACTTCTTGTCTATGTATTCTCCCATCCTTGAGCATGCCGAGTTGATCCCTGCTATGATTGGTCTCCCGGGGGGCGGGTATGTTCCTTTATGTATTTTAGGGAGGAGGTAAAGGGTTAGCATAGTCGGGTGTGTAATGTATCGGAATGTTTTTTCTGTTTGAGATATGAGGCCCATTGTGTACCACTTCTCAATCTTAGTTTTAATAGATTTTAGAATGTCTTGTGTCGGATCACGTGCTAAGAGTTCATAGCATGTATCGTCTGTAAGTTGTCGATTTGCTTCTAAGATATAGTCATCTATATGCAGTGCTACGGGATTGCCTCCCTTGTCGGCTTCTTTAACAACGAGATCCTTCCTATCTTTTAATTGTTTGATTGCCGTCCTTTCTTCTTGTGTAATGTTGTGAGGTAGATATTTAGATTTTCTTTGGTATTTGTTGTATTCATGTTCTAGATCGTGTACTACTGCCTGGTGGAATGCGTCAATGCTATTCCCTGCAGGTAGTTGTGGAGTAAAAGTTGATTTGTTCGTAAGTTCCGTATCTATGGAGATGTTGGTTTCAATTTCTAGTTCCAATGCTGTAGTGGTAAGTGTATCCGAGTTGTTTTCCTCCTCACTAAGATGGGTAAGTAAGTCAACATGTACCAACTCTTGGATAGATAATTCTGAAGTTGTCATTTGAGGTGAGTGTTCTTGTCTCCTTATTTGATCGGCAAAGAAAGCTTTTAGTTTCAGTTTACGTATAAATTTGAACAGATCTATTTGTGTTCTTGTAAGGTTCCAGGAGGAAGTGGGACAAAAGGAAAGTCCTTTGTTTAGGATGTTCGTTTCTTGTTTTGATAGTTGGATATGTGATAAGTTCTTGATCAAATTTCCTTGCATCAGGTTCTTCTTTCCATTTCCTTTTTCCTGGATCTGGTAGTTACGCCTATTGTTGGGGTCTGTTGTCGTCCGTATTGTGGGGAACCTGCCGAGGTTGTAGTATTTGTGGTATTTGAAATTTTGATACCGAGTCTGTAGCGCAATACCTCCTCTAAAAAATTGACTTTTCATCGTGTGGTTTCGCCTTCCGGGGCTGGAGCTGGTGATTCAATTTCTGAGCTGGAGGATGCCCCTGATTGCTGTCCACTAACGTCAGTGTTTGAGATATCCTGTGGTTTGGTGTCGTATCTCTTTGCAAAAGTATACACTCTACCGAACTGGTAGTCTAGTTGATCACGCCTGAATTTACGGTTCTTTCGTTTGATGATGTCTTCTTCGAATTTGTCAATGATCTGGTTCAGGATTTCGTAATTTTTCTTGGTAAGTTCTCCCCAGTTTGAATCCTCAATATGTTTGCTAAGATTATCCACCTCTATTTTTGCTTTATTATATTCTTCCTCTGCATGATCAATAAGTTGTCTTATCATGTTGTTTGAACATTCTTTGAGGTTTTCCTCCCATCTTCCAATATATTGGGGGTTGGTGGTGTCTGATGGGGGAAAGATCAAAATTCTTAGCCCACGTGGAATTCTGTCCGCCTCAATATATTTTTTGAGAGATTCTGCTTCCCACCACTTAGTGGTTTCTCTTTTTACTGCACGTTCTAATGTCTGGAAGGTGCTTCTGGCAGATGTAGGATTAGGTTTGGTCGTAGTATTCCTGTTAGTTACAGGCTCAGTGGAAAAGGTTTCTTCGATTCTGGTCGAGCGTTGTGCTCTGCGATCTTGACAAAATGCCATGAGATAAAAGTAATTAGAGCTATGTTCGCTAGTATGAAGAGTAAGTTAGATTTTGCTGTTTGTAAGAACAATATGTTGAGCTCGTTGGTTTTTCGGGGATTTGACCTTATGGAATAGTTTAGTGGAGAAATCCCTTACTGGCCGATATTGAGCAAAGAATGCTCAATATCGGCCAGTAAGGGATCGGGACCTTTCACCCCTTTTTCTCCACTAAACAATTAATGGAATTAAGCTGATGACGCTTCCAGAACACCAATTTATGCATCTTTTTGGGAAACCGAAATGGCACGCAACTGAAAAAAAACTCAATAGGTTACCACAGTCAGTTTTGTAAGTTTGTATATACTGGCATTCAATAAAGGCTGGAAGCAAGATAGGTTCAATACCAGAGATGAGTGGCTTAATAATGGTGTGGACTTCAGAAGTAATGGACAATCTGCAGAGAAACTTGGTGCTTAAGTTCCTGTTTCCCTATCAGTAATGATCTGCCTACCCAAGTTCCCTTTGTGCTGCAAACTACTCCTTGAGAATCCCACAATCCTTCTTCTGTAGAATAATCTCCATGGTTGAAAACGTCATGTGTGGGTGTAAGACTCCTAATGGGTCCATGGCTAAATGCTGCAACTACCTGTATGATGGAGGGTAGCGGTTGACATGTCTGATATCCTATTATCGTTTTTATAAACTAGTGTCTATACGATGATGTGAATGACCCTGTCTATATGACAGAAACATGGGCAGTGGGACACTGCTCACCCTTACAATTCCTATATGGCAGACAAATTTCACCTGAGGCACCAGCTGCTACAAAAGTAGTTTTAAATCTTTAGCGGCAGAAGCTACGAGTCATCTGCTTGCAAAATAAACACCATTGTGGGGGGCACTTAGCTAAAGGAGGTCATGTCTCTCACAGGTTTAGACGGATGGGATATCCCACCTACAAAATGTATTAAACCAATCACAGATGATTGTGTATCTACAAAGCAACGTCAAGCTACAAAAGTCACAATTCTCTTGCATCCTTCAATTGAGCATGACATCTCCCTGTGCCTGATGGGTAGGGAATGGGATGCCATCTCAGATTTTAATCGCTTGGAGGCTTACTTATTATGCCTCCGCGGCCCCTGGAAATATCATGTGTATATTGTTCACTTTTCCTAAACACTTCTAACACTCTAAATAAACTACAAGTGGCTGGGAAAATGGATATGCTCAGCCCCAAAAAGAAAAGGTTGCTATATGCTTATGGTACTACTTCACACAGTCTTAATACCGCCACAAGATGTATTTCTCCTGAGACAGGCTGTGGTAGTGGCAGAGACTCCTTAGACATGTCTCAGGTGCAGCTCTACTACAGGGACCTACTTCCACACAGTCCGGGAGTGTACGCTTATACAGTCGTTCTGGGGTAGAGTTTTCACCTCACTGTATTGGGTTGGGACTTATACCCATTTCCCCCAAGCTAGCATTGTTACACAATCTCGAGGGCATTGAGGCTAACCATTATCTTTTTTGCATTGTTTGTCGAGTGTTTTCCAAAAAAGGATGGGTTACTATTTTCATTACCCAGCAATGTACATGGATGACCAGTATACAGACTTTTATAAATATTTGCATTCTTTTTAATTTGTATACTAGTTCAGCGTGTGGTGTCTTTTCCATCACATATTGTGCTTGCACAATCAAAGTTCAGCTCTTTCAAGGCATACCAAACAGTGGTTGCTCCAAGGAACTGTTACATATCTTCAAATAATAATTGAACATTCAGCTTTATTTAACAAAAATCTCTATAGTGGCACCCTTGAATAAATAAAAGTGAAAAAATTAAGGATTCGCATGGACTTGAGCTAATCAAAAATAAGTTAATAAATCATGTGAAATTGGTCAATGCACACAAAAGGAAGTTTCAATCAATCAATCGATAATAACTTCATTCGATTGTTTCAGGACAATCACAAAAGCACATCCAAAAAGCATAAATACATCAACTCGCGCAAGCTGATAGCATTTAAAAAAAAATATCCCGACCGCTGAACACACTAGGGGGCTAGACAGCATACGTAAAAAGAAAAAAAGTGCCGGTTTGTACTGATAAAAAACTTTTGATTTTAAAAGTGGCTTTATAAATTTACATTTAAGAGGTGCATAATAATTACAGAAGAAGATCAAATGCGTCTGCGTCTGTGTAGAGATATCACAGGGGCAAGTTAGAATACAATGTGAGATATATTTGCCTAGGGGAATGGTACCCAACCGAAATTTAGTTAATAAAGACATTTCCCACACATCTTTCACATAATCTAAATATGGTTCCAAGCTGCCACAGGTTTGAATCAAGATGTAATCCATTACAGTGAGCTGTTTAAGTTCATCCACATCTTGATTCACATTGCTGAAAGATAACATAATTTTTTAACCAATGCTGAGTCCACCTGGACAATCAGATATGGGGAACTGAACAATTCAGATCTGCCCAAAGATGGTGTAATACTCTTGATGTAATTTAGCCATTTCATATAGGGTGACCAACCATCCGTAAATTTCACGGACCGTCCGTAATTTGGACCTCACGTACGTTTTCCGTGAGGATCCCTTTTACGGACGCCCTTTGTCCGTAATTTTTGGCCTTGCTGGGAGCAGAGCTGTTCCCCTGGGAGAGGCCTCAGCTCCCTGATGGGGCCGCCTCGCACTCATCCTCGGAGCACAAGAGCAGCCCCACCCAGCCCATTGTCATTTTGTATGCAGCTGATTGCCACATACAGAATGACAATGGGCCAGTTTGGACTGTTACAGCATGTGGTGGGTCTCCTCCTGTGACGGTCTAGGGCAGGGCATTCTGTTAGGGTTAGATGAAAGAAATGTACAAAACAAATGTACAAAGTTAAAAAGAAGAGGTTATAGTTCTTACACAGTCTCATCATTTCAGAGCTGAAGCATTTTTAATATTATATACAACAAAGCCATAGTTGCTGCTTATTTATTTATTTTATGCAACTAACATCCATTGACAAAGCCAATAGTCATGGCTTGTTGTAGGTCTAATGTTAGCAATGATAGAAACAGCAAAATACCAGTCGGCGGCACATTATGCTTAGCACATATTTTTAGCTTAGGTGTTTTAAGCCACGCCCTTAATTACATCAGACATGCCCCTTGGAGAGACCCCCAGTTTGTTCATCCCACTTAAAGCCCTGGAAACAACACCATGTCACAGTTACCTCACGTCCTGGCACTGTGCATCATGCATGAATCATGACTTCCAAGTTTTCAGATTGCCTATGTGCAGGGGCATAGTGAACCCTCCCGCACCCCTTGCTTTAGGAACTAGAGCGAGGGTGAAGTTCTTTATGGGCCTCTTCTGTTTGCAACTCAGTAAACAAAGGCCCAGCTCATAATTAATGTGAAAAGGTGGGTTTGTGAATAAGTGAAGAAATGGGTAAATGGCTGGATGTATTAGTGAAAGGATGAAGGTATGAGTGAAAGGGTGAAAGGATAGATAATGAGAGAAAGGATGGATGGATGCATGAGTGGAAGGATGGATGACAGTAAATAGATGGATGTATGGGTGGACGGGTAGATGGATGGGTAAAAAGGTGGATGGATCAGTAAAAGGATGGATGGATGAGTGAAAGGGTGGATAATGGGCGAGTGAATGGGTGGATGGATGAGAGAAATGCTGGATGGATTGATGAATTGATAAGTGAAAGGGTGAATGAATGGATGGATGGATGAGGGAAAGGGTGGATGTAAGGATGGACGGGTGAGTGAAAGGGAGGGTAGATAAACGAAAGGATGGATAGATGAGTGAAAGGGTGGATGGATAAAAAAAGGATGGATGGATGAGTGAGTGAAAGGATGGATGAGTGATGTGGTCAATGGATGGATTCATGAGTGGATGAGTAAATGGATGAGTGGGTGGATGGGTAAAGGGTGGATAAAAGGATGGGTGGCTAAGTGAAAGGTGAATGGAGAGAGAAAGGGAGGATGGATGGATGAGTGAAAGCATGGATGAATGATTGGTAGAATGGATGGGCGAATGGGTGCATGGATGAGTGAAAAGAAGAATGTTAAGATGGATGAGTGAAAGAATGCATACATGAGTGAAAGGAAGGGTGGAGAGCTGGAAGAAAGGATGGATGGATGGATGAATAAAAGGATGAATGAGTGGACGGATGAGTGACTGGTGGATGGATGAGTAAGTGAAAGGATGGCTGGATGGGTGAAAGGGTAAATGGTTGGATGGATGAGTGAATGGATGAATGGGTGGAAGAGTGGATGGATGAGTGAGTGAAATTGAGGGTAGATGGACAAAAGGATGGATAGATGAGTGAAAGGGTGGATGGATGAGTGAAAGGATGGATGGATGAGTGAAAGGGTGGATGAGTGATAGGGTCAATGGATGGATTCATGAGTGGATGAGTAAATGGATGAGTTGGTGGATGGGTATAGGGTGGATAGAAGGATGGGTGGCTTAGTGAAAGGGGAAGGGAGAGAGAAAGGGGGAATGAATGGATGATGGATGAGTGAAAGCATGGATGATTGGCAGAATGGATGGGCGAATGGGTGCCTGGATGAGTGAAAAGAAGAATGTAAAGATGGAAGAGTGAAAGAATGCATACATGAGAGAAACGGAGGGTGGAGAGCTGGAAGAAAGGATGGATGGATGAGTGAAAAGTTGAATGGGTGGACAGATGAGGGACTGGGTGGATGGATGACTAAGTGAAAGGATGGCTGGATGGGTGAAAGGGTAAATGGTTGGATGGATGAGTGAATGGATGATTGGGTGGAAGAGTGGATGGATGAGTGAAAGAATGGATTGGGTGAAAGGGTGGATGGATGGATGAGTGAAAGGGTGGATGGAGGGATGGATGAGTGAAAAGATAGCTGGAAGGATAGATGATGGATAGGTTTGCAAATTTGCAAGTGGTTGAAAAGGTTTGGATATGGATGGGCACACAGATGGAAGGACAGAATGAATGGTGAAAGACTGAATGATGGATGAAAGAATTAATAGATGACAGAATGTAAATTTGAAATGGTGGATATCAGGGGTTTGATGGAAGGATGAATGGCTAGATCCTTGGACAAGAGAGCTCTTCTGGGGAGGGTTGTGATGACTTACTTTGCTTTCTTGGTGCCATAAGAGCTTTAGTTCAAAGTGGGAGGTATTTAAATTTTCTGGCTACTCCCTTGCCTGTGTGTTACTATTCTGTATTTGCTGTGTGCTTATGTGTGGGATCTATACATCATGCATATGACATTTTGAGTGACACCCAACTGCTACTTGAATGTTACACTAGTAATTGTAAATGTTTGCATGTTTTGTTTTAGGTGAAAGATTTTAGGGAGAGCCTCATTGTGCCATGAGCTGTGCTTGAGATGTATATTGTGTTTGTAGCAATATGTAAGGTGCCAAAAATAAACTATGTAATAGTGTATCGACAGTGCCTTCTTTAAGAAAGCTGCAGGGAAAAGCACCTTTGTGTCTTCCGTCAGCTAGTGCAATTCTCAGCAAAGACCCCATTAGCAAATTCAGATTCCATATTTTAAGTTCCACTTGCTGAAACACCCATAATGCGTTCCCTAAAGTGGGTTCATCACAGCAATCCTCCCTTTAGTTCACCTATGCGTGCCGCTTTACATCTCACAATGGCACTCAGATATGAGATGCTAGTAACAAAATCTATCCGAGCAGATCTTCCTGACCACTTCTCTCACCAAACATGCCTGCTCAGGACCATGAGTTGTATACAAAATATCAGACTGGACAACCCAGTACAGTAACCATATAAATAGATTAGTATCATATGAAATACCACAAAAAGACCTGCACAGTTGCTCACAGCTGCGCGCATACTGAAAAACCGTGAAGTGCACGATTGTCTCAACCTAATATAAACTTATTTTGACTTGTACTGTGGTTGTCTATTTACTTCCTCTGATCTGTCTGTAAAACTTACCTTCTGTCCTGAAGTTTGGTCTTGAATTTTTACACTTACGGTCCTGAATTTGCACCCATGCCAGTTGGTCACCCTAATTTCATATGAAGACTCCGGCCACAAGCCAGTCAGTGATTACCATTTGATTTGGGTGAGCCTGCTCATTTCCTCAAATAGAAATCCAAAGGCGGAGCGAGGCAAGTATAATGTCGACTTCAGCATAGGAAACCCCCAACTCCTTGTGCATACAAAAATGTGGGCTCATTGGTGGGAGCCCCAGCAGGCGGAGGCAAGACTATTCTCTTCCTGCTGTAATTTTGAGCAGTTTCACTTGCCCCAAATGGCAGCCCTATACATCAGGACAGGGATACATTTTTGTTTATACATTTCTAAAATGGGTAGTTATTTCCCACCTTTCTGGAAAGCTCAAGAACAGCCCCAATAGGCTGATGAAAATGAAGATATCTATGTGAAATGCAGGGTACCCAAGAACGTTGTGCACCAAAGGTCACCCCTAAGTATGAAAAATTTAACTTTCAAAATGGGGTTCCCCTTAATGGTAATGGATCTGACCTTTATTTTTGATGACCACAGACCATATATTGAGTTTTAGAGATATTGGTCTCGAGGTCCAGGCTATCCATAAACCCCAACAAAGCAGCCAACAAGACTTCTCAGACCATTCGGGATGTATGCCATTAATACGGCATCATCTGCGTAAAGTAGTACCAGGACAGACATGGATCCCACCCTTAGAAAATCCTTGCCACTGGCATTCAAAAATTCACTCAACCTGTTGATATACAGAAGAAATAAAATGGAGACAATGACACAGACTTGACAAACCACACTAGCTAGGCTAAAAGGTACATTAAGCTCTCCCTTCAGACCATACCTCACAGAGACAGTTACACCACTATGTAGGCATGTAGGAAATTCACAAGAGTTTGGGTAGACCCATCTGTGTCAACATATCCAACAACTTTGGCCCATTAACCTGGTCAAAGACACTACTAATGGACATAAAGGATAGATATATAGGCCCTCTTTTAGCTGCAGTGTAGATTCAGACACTGCTCTTGGGTTCTTATATCGGAAAACAGAAGTATTGGGGAAACAAAATATCATGATACAAAAATATCATGATGCAGAAATATTGTTGTCAAGAATATATTTCTTTATGTAAGTAATATCGTTAAGAATATTTTTGTTAATATAATTTTCAATAATATAGTTGTAAAAAAGATCGTTTTTAAATTAATTTAATGTGATTTAGTTTATATATACATTTTATGTGTTATTATTCTTTGTATAGTTGTTATTCATTTTTTTTAATATAGTTTGTTATTTTAAGTGATTTACATTATTTAATTCAATTGCTAATGGTAATTTATAGTGTTGCAGTGGGTTGGTGGGTTTATAGGGGATAGGGTGGTAAGTTAATTAAGTAATAATTAATTATTTATGAATTAACAATTTTTAAGTATGTGATTGATATTAGTTATGTACATTATGTAATTCTGATTTATGTTAGTTTTATTTTAGGTGTGGGTTGCAAGGCTTGTAGGGGTATAGTGTGAGAAGTGAAATAACAATTAATTATATTTAGTATAATTTCTATTCATATTTTAATTGTTTAATAATTATTTATATTGTGTAATTATTATATATTTTAGTTCTATTTTATGTGCGGGCTGCTGGGTTTCTGGGTGTATAGGGACAGAAGCGTATTAAGTATTAATTAATTAACAATTAATTATTAATGGTTTAGTAATTATTTAATTGATTATTAAATATGTAAATTGTGTTATACTTATTTATATTAGTTATATTTTAGGTGTTGCCTGCTAGGTTGGTAGGGGTATAGAGTGGGAAATTTATTAAGTAATAATTAAATAACAATTATTTTTTAATTGGTAATTAATTATTAAATTGTATATTAATTATGTAAATTGTTTAATTATTTTTAGTTTTTTATATATACTTTTTATACTAATTGTTATAGTTTATATTAACGGTTTTGTATTTTTTATAAATGAATGGGGATATTCAAATATTTAGTGTGTTTGAAGTGAAGTACGTTCCCTACTGTTGCTCCGACTGAAGTTGGACTAGTAAATTTAATCCCTCTGAAGTCCAACGCTTTTCCTACTCTTGCACAGACTGGAGTGGGAATAGTAAATTGAATCCCTTCGAAGTCTAATGCTTTCCTACTCTTGCACAGACTGGAGTGGGAATAGTAAATCTTCACCCCCTCTGAAGTGCAACGGTTTCCCTACTGTTGCACAGACTGGAGTGGGAATAGTAAATATAACCTCTCCAAAGTCCAACACTTTCCTTACTGTAGCACAGACTGGAGTGGGAATAGTAAATCTTACCCCTCTGAAGTCCAATGCTTTCCCTACTGTTGCACAGACTGGAGTGGGCATAGTAAATATAACCCCTCTGAACTCCAACACTTTTCCTATTGTAGCACAGAGTGGAGTGAGGATATTAAATCTTACCCCTGCGAAATCCTATGCTTTCCCTACTGTTGTACAGACTGTAGCGGGAATAGGAAATTTAACCCCTCCGAAGTCCAACGCTTTCCCTACTGTTGTACAGACTGGAGTGGGAATAGTACATTTGTGATATTTAATTTATTGTCTAAATTAATTGATATATTTTTGTTATTGAATTGTTTATATTTATTATGGTTTTATTGTGTATGTATGTATATATATATATATATATATATATATATGTATACATGTATATATACATACATATATATACATTTTAAATATAAAAAATATGTAAGATAAATAATTGTATTATGTTACACTATATATTTTTTATGAACACAAACCCCCATATATATGTATATATATTATCTACTGGCGGTCGCCAGTAGATAGTTATAGTTACAACCTATTATCCATAGGAAATCCGCGACATTCTATTTGAGATAACTATCTTGCCGGTTGACGTATCTTGCGAAATTTTCAAACTTTGTGGCCCGCTCCGGTCCGCTCCTACCCTGAAAGTCTCGGGGGATTCGTCAAGCGGGGCCGAGAAAAAGGGGGTCCCAAAACGCGTTTTCCCCATGCATTTTTCCATAGGAAACTTTAGACACGGCTACAGCCCGAACTGCTGAACGGAATTACACCAAATTTGGCAAAGAGGTAGTTCTTGGTTCAGAAAGAACCCTTTTGTTAAATGGTGTAAATCCGTTCAGTAGTTGCTGAGAAAATGAAAAGTAAAAAGTTAGTGATATCTATGGCCGAGTAGGGTCCGCGTACCCTCAGCGCACCCTGCGCGCACCGTCCCGATCACGAGCTGCATGTTAATTGGCTGTCAACATTCCGATTCAGGAAATGTTGGCAGCCATTTTGTCCCTCGGTAGAACCGAGGGACAGAAACAAGTGCGCAAAGCGCACAAAGGGGGCAGGGTAGAAACACCCTGACCCCCTAGGTTTGCTCAGGGGTCCCACAAGGACCCCTGGGCAAAAAAAGATTTTTTTTAAAAATCGGCAGGATGCGCTCAGGGTGCGCGAATCCTGCCGGAAAAAAAAATGGCCCCGGGTGGCCCAAGTCCCGGGGGCATGGTGGGGGGATAATTTAATGTGTGGGGGCCTCAAAGGGCCCCCAAGCCCCGAGGACCGCCACCCCCGGGGCTTTTAAAAAAATTATTAAACCTGTGTGGGGGGGGCTCCAGCCCCCACACACCCCGGGACCGCCACCTCCCGGGGCACTAAACATTTTAATATGGGGGTCCGTTACGGACCCCAGAGCCCCGGGGACCACCACCTCCCGGGGCTGTGTACTGAATGGGAGGGGGCCGCGCTGCCCCTCCTGGAGCCCTTGATGGCCCTGGGGACCACCACCCCCAGGGCCGGCTCCTGCAGTGTCCCGGGGTGCCTATCCCGGGACACTGCTGTTTGCAATGACAGGACGGGAGCCTCGCGGCTCCCGTCCTGTCATTGCAAACTGCTTGGATATTGGAAGAGAGAGCAGGAAACCTGCTCTCTCTTCCAATATCTAAAGCACATTGCTTTCCACATGGGAGCTGCATCTTAGCAGCTCCCCATGTGGAAAGCAATGCCGGCACCCTAGGGACGCGGGGAGCCGGCGGGACTGTGGGGGGATTGGGGACCCCCACAGTCCCCAACGAGAGGGCCAGCCCCGGGGATGGGGTCCCCGGGGCAAGTAGTGGCTCGGGAGGGGGCCACGCGGCCCCCTCCCCAAAAAAAGAGAAATAATTTTTTTTTTTTTAAATGGAAAGGCTGGCCCCGGGGATGGGGTCCCCGGGGCCTTAAAATGGCCAGAGGAGGGGGCCACGCTGCCCCCTCAAAAATATAAATATAGAGGGCATGCCCCGGGGATGGGGTCCCCGGGGCCAATACAGGCCAAGGGAAGGGGGCCACGCGGCCCCCTTCCCGTTTTTTTTTATTTGGTAATTTTAAAAAAGGGGTAAGGCCCTGGGGGATGGGGTCCCCAAGGCCCAAAAAGAAAAAAGGAAGGGGGCCACACAGCCCCCTTCAGGAGACAATTTTTTTTTTTTTAAACGATCGGGCCCGCAGGCCCCGCCCCCTTCCTTCACCACTCTGCAAACGCGCCCCTGGCGCATTTGCAGAGAGGGAACGAATTCCCTTGAATACTGGGGGTCCCTGGGGGCCAACTAGCCCACCAGGTACCTCCAGTATGCGCCAGGGGGCTGCCTTGCAGAGAGGTGTACAGAGGCCACGCCCCTTTTACACCTCTCTGCAACGCAGCTCTGTGGCGCTTTTGGAGGTATATGGTGGGCTAGTTGGACTCCGGGGACCCTCAGGATTCAAGGGGACTTAATCCCCCAACTTAAAACGCGCCACAGGGCGCGTTTGCACAGTGGTGAAGGGAGGGGCGGGGCTTCAGGTGACATGTGTGCAAACAGGCCCCGTGGCGCGTTTTAAGATGGGAATTAAATCCCCTTCAATCCTGAGGGTCCCTGGGGGCCAACTAGCCCAACAGGTACATCCAGAAAGCGCCACAGAGCTGCGTTGCAGAGAGGTGTAAAGGGGTGTGGCCTCTCTACACCTCTCTGCAACGCAGCCCCTGGCGCATATTGGAGGTTCCTGGTGGGCTAGTTGGCCCCTAGGGACCCTCAGGATTCAAGGGGACTTAATCCCCCAACTTAAAACGCGCCACGGGGCGCGTTTGCACAGATGTCACCTGAGGCCCCGCCCCTCCCTTCACCATTGTGCAAATATTCTTCTAAAATCATCCGAAATACGAATTCCGATTTACTCACCTGTTATAAGGAGAGACCTCAGTGCTGCATCTTTCAGCCCAGTACTGGTCCTGAAAAGTAATTTTAACCGTACTTACCAGTAACTTGAATTTCCTTCCATAGGATATCATTGCCTGCTTTTTGCTGAAAAAGTTTCTAAGTGTTGATTTTTGAAACATACAAATATTCCTCTAAAATCAGCCGAAATACGAATTCCGATTTACTCACCTGTTATAAGGAGAGACCTCAGTGCTGTATCTTTTAGCCCAGTACTGGTCCTGAAAAGTAATTTTAACCGTACTTACCGGTAACTTGAATTTCCTTCATAGGCTAACATTGACTGGTTTCACTTGGAAATTCTTCTAAGTGTGGAGTTTTGGAACTTTAAAATATTCCTCTAAAATCAGCCGAAATACGAATTCCGATTTACTCACCTGTTATCAGGAGAGACCTCAGTGCTGCATCTTTCAGCCCAGTACTGGTCCTGAAAAGTAATTTTAACCGTACTTACCGGTAACTTGAATTTCCTTCATAGGCTAACATTGACTGGTTTCACTTGGAAATTCTTCTAAGTGTGGAGTTTTGGAACTTTAAAATATTCCTCTAAAATCAGCAGAAATACGAATTCCGATTTACTCACCTGTTATCAGGAGAGACCTCAGTGCTGCATCTTTCAGCCCAGTACTGATCCTCAAAAGTAATTTTAACCGTACTTACCAGTAACTTGAATTTCCTTCCATAGGATATCATTGCCTGGTTTCACTTGGAAATTCTTCTAAGTGTGGAGTTTTGGAACTTTATAATATTCCTCTAAAATCAACCAAAGTACGAATTCCAATTTACTCACCTGTTATCAGGAGAGAACCCAGTGCTGCATCTTTTAGCCCAGCACTGACCCTGAAAAGTAATTTTAACCGTACTTACCAGTAACTTATATTTTCTTCCATAGGAATCCATTGTCTGGTTTTCAGCAGAAAAGTTTCAAAGTGTCGATTTTCACAAACTACAAATATTCCTTAAAAATCGCCTGTATGACTTAAACGCATTCTTTCAACTGTTTACAGGAGATGCACCAGTGCTGGATCCAGGATCCAACACTGAGTAAGAAAAAGTAACGATAACAGTTTTTACCTGCTAAGTGAATTTCCTTCCATAGGATAACATTGGTGATTCTATGAGAAAAAGTTTCTAAGTGTCAACTTTTAAAGTACAATAATATTCCTTAAAAATCACGACTGTAACCAAAATGCTTTTACTCAACTGTTTACAGGAGATGTGCCAGGACTGAATCTAGGATCCAGTCCTGTGGTTAGAAAAGTAATCCATAAAGTAACTAATTGCATTTAACTAGAAATTCACATTGAGCTGAATGTTGCATTGTGTTTGAAAATGTGTTGCCCATTGCAACAACTGTAACTACTGTACTTAAAAGTCTATTGCCTATGTGCAAAGTATTTAAACTAAAGTAATTCATTCTGAGAAAGTATTTTTGTAATGTAATTTATAATGTAATTACAATGTAATTTAAAAAATAAAATATGTAAAAAAAATTGTTTCTAAAAAATTTGGAAATCAGTATGAAAATTTTTTATATAACAATGAATACATTTAAAAATTGTCATTTACAAAACCTTTGAAATTCACTGAAAAAACTGTAGGTTTCAGACATGTTATAGTTACAAATTAGCATTTAAAAAACCTTTGAAATTCACTGAAAAAACCATAGGTTTCAGGGACGTTATAGTTACAAATTAGCATTTAAAAAACCTTTGAAATTCACTGAAAAAACCATAGGTTTTAGGGACAGTTATAGTTAGTTGGACATTGCACTCGTACAAAACCCGTGAAATTCCCCCGTTATAGTTAGTCCAGCTAACTATAACTCGTGCCCCCGCAATGCACTGCTGATGACGTCACATATTACATCACTCATGACATGGTCAGTGACATCACTGATGACATCACTGATGACATCTCAAATGACATCACTGATGACATCATCCACGTGATAATCTGATGCACCTCCTCACACCCTAATATAACCTTTGATACACCCACTCTAAATTACAGACTGCCATTCGCAAAACCATAGACACTCCAACACCAATAACTACATACCCACTCACTGATTCTTAGGTCTACGCACACATCCACTCACTCACCCGTACAGTCACTCATACTTACGGTCACTCAGTACAGGACTATCATATGCACTCATACTCCTATATAGATACTCAAACACCGCCACTCATCCATAGAGGTACTCACACACCTAGTCAGTCATGCAAATAATTAAACACACTACCATTTACTCACCTATACAGTTATACACACACCAGCTCACTTACTCATACAAATAGTAGCACATTCTTACGCTCTTATACAATCACTGATACAAGCACACACTCATCCATACAGCCACTATCACAATCACTCACTCTCGCTTATAGCTATTTATATACTCCAACACACATATATACTGCCTTTCACATATGTAGATACTCACCCATGTACCACTGGGACATACATTCACTCACTAACACACTCTTACACACACTTACCCACCCATACAGTCTATCACAGTTGCACTCTTGAAACCATCCACCCAGTGAATCACCCACTCACACATCTATGCACAGAGTTGCACACACCCCTCCCACACAAACACTCAGGCACCCATACAGATACTCAGACAAGCATTCAATAACTCATATAGACACTCATGTAGCTATTCACAAACACATGCAGCCACTTACACAGCAACAGACAGACGGATACAGACATTCACCCAGTTTAGTCACTAACCCATGCATTCAGTAAGATACGTTAAATCACTCACTTATAGAGTCAGTCACGCACCTACTAAATCATCCATACAGACACTTACACACCCACTCATTCTTCAATACGTCTTTTCCTATATATATAAAAAATATTTAAACTTTACAGAAACACACAGTCACTGGATGATGTCATCAGTGATGTCACTGACCATGTCATGAGTGATGTAATATGTGACGTCATCAGCAGTGCATTGCGGGGGCGCGAGTTATAGTTAGCTGGACTAACTATAACGGGGGAATTTCACGGGTTTTGTACGAGTGCAATGTCCAACTAACTATAACTGTCCCTAAAACCTATGGTTTTTTCAGTGAATTTCAAAGGTTTTTTAAATGCTAATTTGTAACTATAACGTCCCTGAAACCTATGGTTTTTTCAGTGAATTTCAAAGGTTTTTTAAATGCTAATTTGTAACTATAACATGTCTGAAACCTACAGTTTTTTCAGTGAATATATATATATATATATATATGTGTTTGTGTGTTTATATAATTATATATTTAAAAATAGTATTACATATTAGAGGATTTGTTTAATTTACATTGTATTAACTTTATATATAAAGATATTTAACATTTACTACTTTAAATTCAATTTATAGTAAAAATTCCATATTTTCTGTATATTTTTGGACAATATTAGTGTGAACAATATTTTCTTTTCAATATTTTTGTACTTACCATTATAAATATAGGGACATGATATTTTGGTAAAGCATATTTTTGACAGCATATTTGTGTCAAATGATATTGTTTACCTCAATATTGTATCAGCAATGCACTCTGAATCCATACTGCACCATACTTGTAAATGTATTCTTTTTAACCCAATCCTCTATCTTATAAATGATAATGTGCCCTGCTATCTTGACCTCTGAGGCTAAGGAGATTAAGAAGATTTGTCTATAAAACTTGGGATATTGTCTGTTACCTTTTTTATAAATTGGGACAATTGTGGCTGTCTGCCATGAGTCTGGAATAGTAGTGTTAACGACGGCATTCAAAACATTGGCTATTTTAGAACCCCAAAAATCAATGTTTGATTTCTACAATTCCACAGGAACCCCACACCTCCCGGGGCTAGCGGTAATGGCATCTACGATCTCCTTCCAGAGTAACTTAATATCTTTCGGGAAGGTCGAGGGGCCTCCCGTACTGCATCAGCACCATCCATACCATGAGAGTAAATATTTCTAAGGTGTTTCATCCAACTGTCGGCACTAATATTAGTGCCAAGCCCATCTAAGCTGTCACTTTTTTTTATTAGCATTTATAATTTTGTAAAACACCCCAGAGTCTCAGTCGTTACATGCTATAATCAATTTTTGCTACGTTTCAGCCTTAATTGCAGCCTTCCTTTCACTGAGCCCGTTATAAACTGCTCTGGCACTAGTAAAATTAGATTGGTTTATGGGGACACATTTCAGGGCACCACATAACTTATTACTGTCTATTCTGCAGTCTTTACTGAACCAACCAAGAAGGAACTTTTCTTGGTGGAGACCGGGCTTAAGAGGGCTTACTTAAAAGAGGCATCCACAACTAAGAAAGAGGGGTGGTCAAAAGTCATTAAACGATCATTAGATAACTCAAAATGTATGCTAATAATTGAAACAAGCAAAGTCGGGAAATTAACCCCTCTCCATCTCAATCTTAACCCTTTCTCAATTCTTTCCAAACCCTTAAACCCCTTTTCAACTGGCAAAAGTATGCTTAAGTGCATGGAGAATAAAAGCTCATTAGGGTTATGAACACTATAGCAACTTTCCATTGTCCCTCCCAGAAAGTGTGCCTTGTTTATACGTGTTGAAATAAAACCATAATCTATAACCGTGCCTTGACACCAGCCAATGAAAGTAAACTCTGAATTAGCTCATCCCCCATATTCTCCTCCATATTCAGGAGATCAAATAATTATATATATATATAATTTTGCTCCCCTGCTATCAGTCCTTGAAATATTTGACACCCTGTCCCAAGCTGCAAAAGTGTTACAGCAAGTAGCGTTGGAGCCAATTTCGGCATTAAAGTCCCCTCTCAAGGTAACATTAAAATCTATCAAGGATGAGAGAGATCTATTCCTAAGAATTTGTAAGCAGACCCCTTCGTGCTCATGCACAACTAGAAAATGCTGCAGGGATACTAAACCTTTGATAATCATTCCAAACAATGTCTTCAGTAGACCAAATTTCCTGGAACATGACGATATCATATTTTTCAACAAAAGTTAACCAATCAATGTCACATTGGTTGGACTCAAAGCCAGACATGTTCCAGCACAGCAAATTAATCATTAGTTTACCCATAGATGGGTTAGAACTAGGCTGGGCTAATTTAGCATCCTGATTCAGAATAGACCTCTTTATCTCTGATAGAGTTGCTATTCAGTCAGTCTAAAGCATCCTGATTTGCAAGTGGCGAAAATCACTTTGAGTCCGTAACCTGTGCGAGTTCCAGTGGTTCAGGCCTTGGTACCATGAAGGAGGGTGGGCGATTTGAATCCGGTAAAAGGTGTCTATAAAAGAAGCCAAGCAATAACAAGTTAATATTGGAGTGGATATCAAGATTGATTGAAAGCTTCATCTTCTTTTGTGTTTGACAGGATCTTTTATAAAGACAGACCAGGGCATGACAAATATTTCGAATATCATTTGGATTAAATAGCCTTGTGTGTATTCTCTCTCTTACATTCAAATTATTTGCTGAGTTACATGAGGACTAGATCAACATTTATTCCCAGGGTCAAACTTTTCCACTCTAATCTTCTTGCTGATTTTTGTGTTTGATGAAAGGCAAACACTATTCACCACATGAATCCACATAATAGTCCTATGCCAGTTACTGAGGGATTTCCTCACATAATGTCTACACTGTAAACCCATCCACCCATTAGTCATCAGCAGTCTTAACGTCTGTTTGCATGCGCCTTTCGTAGGCATCCTTTTGTTCGTGTCATGCTTTCCATCTATCATTTCCCTTGGCAGCTGGTTTCAGGGAACCACTGTTCTTGTACACCATATACCTGAATACCCTGGTGTGCTGCCAGCTCCAACACGGTAAATGCTCGGCATGGAAAGGGCTTGTCTCAGCAATCATAAGCCATTATATTCCCAAGGCAACCTTAAATATCTCCTGATGTGCATGTCTGACTTGGAACGCTATCTTTATGGCTGATACAACTCACCTGAAAATTGTGGCTTAAAGTACATTCTCTAGGTTTACAATGTCTACAGACTGAGATATCTCTTTACCTTAGCACTACTCTATCACCATTAAGGCAGTTTAAGAACTTGAATGGACATATTACAGAGGTAAAATGTCCTTACTGGTGCCCGTTACTGGCAAGGATGTTACGACACAGATATGACTATAGTAAGTGTAGCTCTTACTTGGGAACGGTTTTAGATACTCATCAGGCTATCACTATGCATCTTCTATTGGAAAATCGTCCACAAGTGCAGAAGCGCCAACCTGGAAAGGGTCCTGAAATAATAGAAAAGCTACACTAATGCAGCTTTCTACAAATACCCTTAAAAATAGTGCTTCCATCTCCTACCATCTACAAATGCTTCATTGACTGGAAGTACACAATAGATGTTATTTTAAGGCTCTGGGTCTTTGCATGAAACTGTCTATAACACCGGCCAGGAAACCTACTTGGCATTTACTTTTTCATGGCTCAAGCCAACTCAGGACTTGAGGTCCAAACACATATCTATCTGTCTGCCACGGAATAAGATGGGTGGGGCCGGGGTTGATGGGGTAGAAAAATAAGTTTCACCTACCTGGCTGCCGCCTGTACTCCGTCCTCTTCTATTGACGCATGGTTGCACACAGGCTCCCAGACTCCTCTAAGCCAAATGCGGCTCTGCTGTCACCAGCATGACAGCAGCGTCGTGTTTGGTATGAGTGGCCTGGTTCGGTGCTCAGACAGGGAGTGGGAACCTGTGCATGTTCTCCACCCGGCTGTGCAATACAGCCGGGTGGTGAAATGCTAAATGCGCATGTCTATTTGGCCGGCCCAAGATGGCTCGCCAAACCGTCATGTGCACTTAAGTGCACCAACCCCTCCTCCCTCTTCCGGCTGTGATGACAGAACAGCCCTGCCCCACCCCGTAAGGTAAACAAAACTGCCTCCGTATGGAAAAACAAAATGCAAGAAACATTGCGCTATTATCATTTTATTTTTCCTTTCTGCTCTGCTCAAAGAACAGTGGGGTGGCGTTCCTCCCCATTAGCGGAAGATCTGCTGCTGCTGGAATTCTTTGCCGCTGCCCCTTCGTACTCAACCAAGTCTTACTATCTTTAGGACACAACTTAAGACCTTTCTGTTCACTTACAATATCTAGTTTTGGACAGACCATGGCCTTTTCTTCCCTCTTTTTATTTATCCTCTCTATCCATAGCCCTTGACTGGATGGATGGTCTTTACTATTTTTCCTCGCAAGCATCTAGACTTCTTTTTGAAGCAGCTGTTTGCACTTTATAAATGATTTACATCCATCGAAGCTATTTAAAATCACCTTATCACTGTGGTAACTCAGGGGTCGATTCCGATTCGGGCCGGAAATTTCTCCGACCGAGCCGGACCCGGAGAGATTTCCGACCGAATCGGACCCGTGCAGTCCGACCGAACGAGTACGATGCGACCGTATGTTATCGGACTCGAGTCGGTCGGACTCCCATTGAAGTCAATGGGAGCCGGTCGTACAACGCGTACGCGGGCTCCCATTGACTCAATGGGTGCGAGTCGGACAAGGGCGCCCCTACAGCGGGTACGCGGCGAAGCGATTCGCGCCGTACACGCACAGGTAGGGGGACCCTTGGGTCCCCTCTGTGTGCGACTCGCGCGGCTACGCGTACAGGGGGTCCGACACGGACCCCCAAAGTACGGCTCCGACAGCTCTTTCGAGCCGGAGTGCGCGGCTCGGTCGGACTGCTCGCGGCGCGCATCGTACTTACCCGGCCGGGAAACGTCTCCATTGCGCGGTGCGAGTCGAGTCCGAGCGAGTCGGTCGGAGCGGTTCGAGCCGGGAGCGAAGTCGGTCGGAGCGGTCGGGACGCCCGGACGAGTCGGTCGGCGATTTCGCATCGTACTCGCTCGGCCGGACCCGCGTACGGTTCGGTCGGGAAACAGGGCTCCGAATCGGATCCGGTAAAGCCGAATCCGATTCGGAGCACTACCGGCCGAGATCGGAATCGGCCCCTCAGTGTTTTGGGATTATAAGCCAACTGATCATCACATATGCCTACATTTTACGGTTGCTACCTACTCCGGCGTCTTGTCATATTCTACTCATTAAACTAGAAAATGGGCATTAAATAATCTATTTGTGATTTTAAGGAATAAGTCTTCTGTTTGTGCGTTGCATATGATAAACAAGCTTTGGTAGCTTGACGGTCATTCACCTAAGCATATCCTACTACAGCTTCTGTGAGGGTAATTGTCACCTCACATTTTGTCTTCTTTAATATCTACCACACTCTTTACAAACCCGGCAGGCCCTGCAGAGGACCAAGTTCCTCCCTTGGGCGAGAAATATCACCCTGCCAAAATTCGTAGCTAAATTATCAAAGTGCCACATTATAGGATATATATCTTCAAAGTATGTACATTTTGATTTAAGAATAGTAAATCTATAGTTACCTATATATAAAAAAAAATATATATATATATATGTATGCAGTGGTGGCTGCCACTGAAAAGTTTAGGTGGGGCAGGGTAGAAATATCAATAAAATTGCTTACCTGGCTGCTGGCTGCTGACCGCCGCCTCTGTCGAGCTCCGTCCTCCTCTTGTTCCTGCCAAAAGCAGGAAATACACACAGGCTCCCCTAAGCCAATCACGACGCTGCTGTCACCATGACAGCAGCATCGTGATTGGTCTGAGTGCCATGGTTCGGCGCTCAGATGGGGACTATGAGCCAGTGCATGTTCTCCACTATGAGCCTGTGCATGTTCTCCACAACTGGCTGTACAGTACAGCCAGTGGAGAAGATGCAAAGTGCGCATGACTGGCCGGCCCAAGACGGCCGGCCACACTGTCATGCGCACTTAGGGGTCCCAACCACTCCTCCCCTGCTGGCTGTGACTACAGCCACGCCCTGCCCCGCCCCGCAAACCTCCCTCAGTAAGGAAAAATAAAATGACAATAATGTTGTGTTAATATCATTTCCTTTTTCCATTGCTCAAAGAACAGTGGGGCAGCGCTCCTCTGCCTTAGCGGAGGAGCTGCCGCTGTATATATGTATATAATTGCTTTACAGATATTGTGGTTGTCAATATTTTAGCTTCAATGTGCATGATATTAAAAACTCTAGATTCCAGCCGGGGGAATAATGAAAACTCGATTTTTCAGGCATAGCTGCAGTTTCTCCTGCCTCCATCTTACTTTTCAAGTCAGATATTTTTGGTTAGACAGGTTTCTTAATTATACTCTGAGAATACACCATTTATTCACCCATACTCACCAGAGTCTCACTCAACATGTAGTCTACCGAGTCAGAATTGGAATCCCTTCATGGCACATGAAACTATATCGAATACGGTGACTCCCCAAGTTAATTTTACTCAAGGCACTGCTGAAGTTCAAGATTCAACAACAGGCGCCAACCATAAATGAAGGAGTGGAGCCTCAGAGCACCCTTTTTTATCAGAAGATGTTGACTCAACGGGGCTCTGCCTAAAAGAATGTATCACCGGGGCGTGTCTTCTGCTGTGAACCAAAGGACACTGGTCCTGACAGACGCTGTCAGCAGCTGATCATTGACCACCTTCTTCCTCTGTTGCTCTTCACATGGCAGCTTGCTCAACCATCTGACACACACACAGGATGCTCTCCCAGCAGTCTAGTCACAGCATCTAATGGAAACATCAACTCTCCCACACCTTGCACATGCTCCACTCAGAGTCAGTCCAGCTTCGAAATTACTGAATTGAATGTAGCCTTCAATTAATAATGCAGCCAACCTCACTATATACCTGACAAACTATGGATTGCCTACATACAGTTCACCTTAGAAGCCTCAATGGAAACAAGAAAAGCTTTCTCCAGAAAAGGCTGGAAATGTAACTGGTGGATACCAGTATTACAAATGAGACTGCATCTCAGTCCACAATGGGAGTGACCAATGTTGGACTAGTTTAATTATAAGTTTCTCTGTCCTAATTGGGTCTCGTGTTGACCAGGGGAAGGCAGAGACACCAACATTATTTCACACCTTTCTTCACTCTTTAACTGCTGACTCTATTCACAGAGATTCATTTGGTCCCAACCCCCTTGCAGAAGGGGGGATAGGTTAAAGAATCTCCTTAGAATAAGCTATAAGCAGAAACTAATTTTGACTAACTATAGGCTTTGTTCTACTTAATAAGCAAAGGATCAATCTTGGTCATTGGATAAATATAGTTAACATTTACCAGTTAAGTATAAATGGAATGCAATTAGATTTGGATCACCCTGGATATTATTTGGTGTAGTGTAGTTCCTATTTCCCTAATAGGCTCTGCGCATTGGAATAATATAAGCTATAGGCTTGACATAGGACTACGGTCGGTATGTCCCTATCGAGTACATTAAACTTAATTACTTGTGCCAGCTAGCTCAGAGGCCACTAGAAACTCCTTGAGAACAAGAAGGGAGTAGTTTCTGGCAACCGAAAAACATGACAACTTTGTTTCCCTTTAGAATCGGAACACGTCTCAGAGTCGGGGAAACAATAGATAACAGTTTCACCTAGTCAATCGTGCATGCTTAGTTTCTACAGAGTTACACAGAAAGGAAAGACGGGCGTTTCAATAAAAAGGTTTTATTGAACAGTCTTGTTTCTCGTGTAAGAGATATGTGCTGTTATGATCACAAGACAGTATGCAAGATAAATAATGTACAGCGTAAGCAGTAGAAATAAATAATACTGCGCTAGCATTATCTTTTAGCATATATTTACGTACATAAATAACATGAGTTAAAAATACGAGTACTCGTACGATGCGTCTCTAAGCCAGTTCTACCCCAATGTACCTAACCTAGTCTAGGTGTAGGGAAAGGTAAGAAGTAGGTGGAGTATTCTCTAGTCTGGTATACTAAGAGTATGTTAAGTATAGTACGCCAAGTATGCCAAGAGTCCCTCTAGGTTCTAGTCAGCTCCATACCTTGAGAATGAGAGAGGTGGGAATCTCTTGCCGGATCTGGAACTCTAACACCCCGCGAAGGGAGTCAGAACACTGGAAGCTGGATTCGTCTGCGTGCAGGAATGACAGCGTCTTCTCAGTGCGTCAGGCCGGGATACGGGCTCCTCTGAAGTCGAGGTCTCCTCTAACTTGCTTGGGCAAGGGAAGGTATATTTATACCTGGTAGGTGCCTTGGAATGTTAGCATTGACGTGAAGTCGGACAGAGGAAGACGTCAGGAATGAACCCTTAAGGTATAACGGTTCATCCATAATAGATGAGTTCTTGGAGAAATCAATAGTCCTGTGCTAGGGGAACTCCCGAAGCTTAATGGTCTGGTTTCTAAGAACTCGTTGTGACGTTAGGGTGGACAGATGTCGGTGACCATGCCTGTATTTGGAGTGCACGGTTAATGCCTAAATAAGGACAGGGATTCTAAGCCTATATAAGGGCAATGCGAATTGTGCCTATATAAGGACATGATTCCGGAAAACCTATATACGGACACCTAAAGCGGAATACAACACCCACTCCACTTTCGAATGAACAATAATACTAAATGCTAAACATTTAAATGCTAAACATAAAATTGAGTACCACATGTTGCTAAAAACATTTCTAAAAGCATATTAAAAGAAGCTCAAAACTGTTGAAATGAAATAGGTACTGTACATTTAAAGCATCGTTATCATTCTAAGCATATAATGGAAGTAAATGCAACATGAATGAATAAACAGAAATATATACATATGATGAAATGGTTGATAAGTTTTCAAAAATCAAAGCCATTGTATATCATGGAATTAAATGAAATGTTAGACAAGTAAGGTGACAATGTGTCCCTGGAAGTATTCAAAGAAGTCCGTTTTATAAGACTAGTTCTACTGCAAGCAGATTGTTTATTTGCCATGTCATTTCAAAAAAAAAAATGTAAAAAGAAAAAGTTCAATTTCTGGGAATAGTCCCAAGTTTTGAAAATATGAAGGCCAGATTTCATTGTTGCCCTGGTACACTGTGAGCCGAATAAAAGTCAGTGTATGGGTCTGGCGTAAACATTAGATCATCTATTTCCGTAGCCAAAATATCGTCCACCGAAGTTGGTGACATTTGGAACACCTCGTTCAGAAGGTTAATTGCACAGAGATGAGAAACATCGCCTTCAGCAGAAGATGCAATGTTCGCATCCGTCTGTGTGCCTGTTGATTCATCTCGTACCTCAGCAGTTGCCGGAAGCGTCTGTGAGATCTCAATGAATGCCGTCATCAGGATTGGAAGCCTCTGGGGACAACACACAGCATGGACCGTTATCGGGTCCAGCAGAGCATCGACATCCGTTGGCATGACTTATGGGAGTGTTAGACAGGTGTCTAGCATGCATTCTTCACCGCAAAACAGGCAGCGTAGAATTGGTCTGAATGACAGGAACCACGTTGTATTAAGTTCCCGTAGACGAGGCATGCCCAAAAGCTGTACTATTCACTCACGGCATTCCCGTTCAAGGAGAGCTTTCTCCACATCGCTCGGAGTGATGTTGGCGAATAGGCTTGCCATAGCGTAGTAGGAGGAATAGAAATAGAATTCCTGCAACAAGTGTAAGAATTAATGGCACACCACCAAACACCGAATGTGCGAAGTTTGGGATGATTCCGAGGACAGCCTGGAAAGGTGCTAATAGTCCGGAACAGATGGTCTTAAATACATGTACAATTCCGCTTGTATCAAACATGTTAAAGATATGTCCTATCATTTCTACGAAATGTATAGGGCAGTTTGTACGAATTAAAGCCTTTATCTCTGCCGAAGTCCTTGCAACTTGTAGATCATAGGTTTCTTTGGCCGAGGTCAAAGGCACTATTTGTTGTATAAGCATGGCTTTCATTCTGCTTAAAGTATCAAATCTTATAAAAGAGACATTCAACGAAGGCCACAAAGGCGACTCCCTGACTGTGTCTATTAGGGCAAACAATACTTGCATACAGCAAGTGACCCTGGAGTTGACCGTTACTAGATATGGGATGCCTGGCAACATGCCACAGGAACTCTGATCATTCAACATGAGGTAACTCCCATTAGAAAGTTGGCCAAACGTTGGATTAATCACAGCAGCTGGTGTATCCTGCTGGTGGCAGGACAAATTTGCCACAGAACCATTACAAGCCCTGTGTAAAGATATGTCCTGACAAATTAGTGAACCGCTTAGTGCACTTTCACAGTGTGTACCGCTCAGAAACACTTCACGATCCCCACTCCAACATCTATATGTGTAAGGTAAATTCCAGGATGTCTTAATGTATTCTTTACCCAACCTTTCATATTTGCCTGCTTGCATCTGTTTGAGGCAATACTGAAACTGAAAAGAAGTCACAGGTAGACTAATTTTGCCATGAATAAGCCATTCTGTAGCTGGTTTTTCTGCCACCGTGAATGGTAGTTTTTCAAGTTTTTCAATGCTCAGCACTGTATACTTTGCTCCCCTTTGTGCCAGTTCGATCTGTTTATCAGTTAGATTGTATTCTGCAAACAGAGCCGACGTGTTGATAAAACGCCAAGGCACATAGCCCGCACGCAAAGATTGCAGCGTCCAGCTTAATAACATAATAGAACGTAACTGAGATTGGCCTTGTTGTAACATGGCTAAATCTTGTTCCAGTAAGTCGATAGCAGAGGATACAATACTGTCCAATGAATACATTCTGGAGGACAAAGTTGTTAACCCATTGTCGACCACAGTGAGAGTTTTCTCTAAGTTAATACGATCAAGTTCACGTATTCGTTCTGCGGCCTCCATCTGTGACACTTTCCATGCTTCATTATAAGCAGCATAGATGCTGGCATATATGAAACGTTTTTGACGCGGTTTTCTTGGTCCAAGCAAGAATTCCCTAAGGTCTGCGTCTTCTTTAAGTAAAGATAAGTGTTGTTTCACATCCTTAAGTGTAGATTTTTGCAGCCAATCGAGGCATAATTTTCCTACACTGTATGTTGTTACTACCCCCGGATGCTGTCTTTGGACGTATCGTGGGTCTGGCCTATGAATAGTAAACCCCTCTGTTTTATTCAGGAATCTCTCTTGACAGTTGTTTGTGTCTGTGGGCCAGATCAACCATTTTCTCCAATCAGGATTTGTTCTGTTGAGTTGTAGTATTGTGTCAACTGTAACCGCTGCCTGTGTATTGTTATCACTTGCAGGTGTTGGTACAGAAGGTGTTTTCATGTCTTTAATCTTGGCTAAACCAAGGCAAGACGTTTGTTGCACAGTGTCATTCAAAAACATTATTTGCTGAGGGATGATACAGGCTCTAAACAAAGCTTCTATCCCCTGCACTTGCCAATCTTTAGTACCCCATACAGATTTTGTGTCTATTGTGTCTTTCCATAAGTCAAAACCATGTCTAGACAGTTGGGCAATAAATGCTGCAGAGTAAATCTGTTTTGTATTAGTTAACATAATTTTCAGTCCTGTTTTGTTTACATTTTTATAGTAAAATGTTTCTGGATCAGATGTATTGTATCCTGAAAAATATGGAAACTTTTTAGCAAATGTTTTTGAACTACCTTTTGGTGGTGTAGGACAATGCTCCCATTGGTTAAACATAAACACATTTCTAGGTGTTGCAGATTTATGCAAAAAATGATGACCATAGTGATTATAGCAATACAGCTGTTCATAGTCTGATGAACCCTCTAAATATTCATTATTAGAAAATGCAGCAGACTTTTCTAGGTCAAACATCATGTCATTTACAGTTTCAAAGTCCCAATCATCAGAATAGGTACTGGATGAAACAAAATCACTTAGTGAAATCTTAACTAAATGTGGAATGTTCAAATGTTCCGTAGGGCCGAAAATATGGAAATCAGTTTTGTCCCACACTATACCATCCGGTATAGGAACGGCTGTGATGTTCACTGCAGACAAGTCTCTTGTTTCACGATGGGATGATTTGTGAGGTTTCAAAAGTAAGTTCACTTCTTTTCTTTCAGTGTTCACATGGATATATCTGCCATTTATAAGCACGCTTATAGTCACAACCAAAGCTCGCCACAGCAGAAAGAAAAATATTCCAGAAATAATCCATAGTTCAATCCATGGTTAAACCAGATAAGTCTTTTTCAGAAAATGAAGAAAGTCTTGTACTTGCTGTTTGAAAGTTCTTGATGCTGGCGACGTCTCAGGCTCACTCAGATCCTCAGAAAACGTATCAAAGTTAATGAAATAGCCAGAAGCAGTTCTGTCAATTGTTGGAATTGCATCAGGATTTGTAGAAATCGCTGGAACCAGTTGATCACTTGTTACATTGGTGTAGACAGGTGTATTTGGACGAACTGTTACTTGAGTTTCAAGAGGGATGAGTTCCATAGCATTGTTGCTCAGTCCTTCATCTGTTACTGCTGAATTCTCAATGGTTATCAGTCTTTCAGTCTGAACCTCTTGGATAGTAGCGAGAGGAGTGTGTCTGCTACTAGGTCGGAGTCCACGAGGCCTACTATTTAGTATTGGCCACATACTGTGGTTTGATGAGGTCGATGGACACAAATCTTTTCTCCTTTTTCCAGCAAGGGGCGGCAGAAGTACTGTTCTTGTTCCGTGTATGGCTAGGACAGGTACTGGTTGTCTGTAAGAAGGTCCAAATTCCTTCTTGTCCGCAATTTTCTCTCTGACTAGATCCCCAACTTTTGGAATCCAGACAGGCCTTGCTGGGACCGCCGGTTTTTCCCCAGTGGTGGTTGGCTGCAGGAATACGTTGCTTTGTTTCGATCTTAGTTCATTTAGATCCTGTAAAACAGCCAAACGATCTTTGATATCAAAGGGTTTATTTTCCACCACTGTGCCTCTACATTCTAGATCTGGCACCCACATTCTTGTCCCAAATAGGACCTCATATGGAGTGACCCCCCTAGAGAACTTCTTGGCAAATTATTTAATGAGCGTTGGACCCCATAAAGATGTTTGACCCACCCATCACCCGAACCTAATACCCTAGCTGTTATAGACTGCTTTATGTCCCGGTTTTTCCTTTCCACAACAGAATTTCCCTCAGGATGAAACGGAGAGGAGTACCGCAATGCAACGCCCAGACTGGCCATGGCTTCTTTGTAAGCCCGAGAGCTAAACGCAGGGCCCTGGTCAGAATGTAGCGTGCCTATTGCGTATGTGCCGATAAAGACTCGCAAATCTTTTATAACAGTTCGAGCGTCAGCCGAGCGCTGAGGCCATATCCATAGGAACCTTGACTTAGTATTTGTGGGATTGCAGTTGTCCACAAGGACGCCTGTGCATAGATAGTCTAATGCTGTCTAACAATGGTGTCTGTCCCTGGCAGGCTACTTCGTAGCATGGTGTCTGGTGGCGTTCTGCATCTCGCTGTACCTTACACTCTATACAGTCATTGATGAAGATGTGAATCTGTGTATTCATTCCAGGCCACCAGTACATCTCTTTTAATGTCAATATTGTTTTAGAGATCCCTTGATGTGACAGACCCTCCCCCAGATGTGTTTCATAAATCAAAGCTGCTCTACGTTCCATGTTTGGAATTACCCTATCCCCCACTCCAGGGATTCAAGCAAAAGGAACGTTGTTCGCATCAATTACATAAGAGTACTTGAGTGGAAACTTTTTTGGTAACGCTGCACCACTGCCTTTGCTCGTAGCATTGACAGCCAACATTATCTCACTGTCTATTCTCATTTTTGAACGAGTGATCGCAGCTACGGAAGCCGTCTGAACAGCCCCCTTTTCGGCTTCGTCAGCCAATGAATTCCCTGCAACGTGAACGCCATCACGTTGATGACTCAGCGTGTGTATCACGTGAGCCTTTGGTAGTTCACTTTTTAACTGAACTACTTGTTCCCAAAGCGTTTTATGCTTTATTGTGCCACCTTTTGCATCTTTGAACCCATTTTCAAGCCAAGTTTGTATATATTCATTATATGACTGCACACAGTAGAAAGAATCGCACACAATTAGTGTGGGGAATTCTCGATCTGTACTTTAAAGTGCCACTTTGAATGTTTGTATTTCAGCTCGCTGAGCTGTACAATCTCAGAGAGATTGGGTTTTTGTGACCATAGGTCTGAAGTTGCCATCGCGCATGCGACCTTTAACGATTGCGCACGCTGCACTGTAAGCTTGCTTACTCCCTGTTGCGGGTTGTGCGGATCCGTCAGTGTAAATTATGAATTCATACTGATCGAGAGGCAGAATCTCAGTGGGCAGAGGACATTCATGTTCATATTGCAGGAACGCTTGTGTTTTTAAATCAGGATCAAAAACATATTCAACATCTGTTGCAGCAAGAGAATTAACCCATTGTATCCATCTAGGATGTAATGCTTTAGCATTTGCAATGCTCGCTTTTGTTACCGCCTCTAGAGCCGGTACTGGGGTTATGACAATAATGCGTTTCCCTTGGGCTAGAGCTCTTTCTTTTGCTACAGCGGTTTGAACTGCTGTCAGTATTTTTTCAGTTGAAGTGAAGCGCATTTCTGCTTGTGTATACAAATGAGATTTGTATGCAATTGGTACTTTTTCACCCTCATTAAATGTTAAGTAGGTGAATCCGCTTTGACCCGAAATTATTCGGATCACTAAGTTGCGTTGACTTATGCGTGTTTGTAAGTGATTTGTTGCTAACATGTTAGCTTGGAGTGAACGCAAGATTTCTGTGTGTTCCTGTGTCCAATTTTTGATTGAAAAATCAGGTATGATTAATGCGTAGAGAGGTTTAACCCTTTCTCCGTCATTTAGAATGTATGTTCTTCCAAAATTTAGGAAACCCAGGATGGATTGTAAATTTTTCAGCGTCTTTGGAGGTTGGAGCAGCGCACACCTTTCTAAAAAGTTGGCTGCCAAGCTCTTTCCTTCACTTGAAAGCTCATATCCTAGAAAAAGGACATTGAGATGGGCAATTCTGGATTTTTTTAAGTTGAACTTATAGCCCTCAGAGGCGAAGCCCAATATAATGGTACTCACCCTGTTCAAGTGTTTGTCCAGGTCATCGTCTGTCAGATAGATGTCATCAACATATGACAATGCCTCATTATCATAAATTTGTAGTAACTCCGTTACCCTCGCTGAGAATAACCCCGGGCTGTTCTTGAACCCTTGTGGGAGTCGACAAAATTGACGCTGGGTCCCCATTATGGAGAAAGCTGTTAAGTACCTGCTTCCATGTGCTATGTTTTGACAAAAGAAACCATTTGAGATATCCAATGTGGTTTTATATTTTTTACGCACAATGTTATTCATTACTGCTGTACTAGGTGCATTTTGTACTGCAAAAGTTTTTGAACAAGTGTTTAAGTGTCTGTAATCCAAGACTAGATGATAGGTGTTGTCTGGTTTGGAGACAGGAAACAAAGATTGTTCATTGAAGAGGTGCATGTTTCAATCACCCCTTGGTATTCAAGTTGATCTAAGATCTCCCTGACCTGTTTTTTAGCTTCTTGCTTTATTGGGTACTGCCTCTGTGCAGTAGGTTCCTTTTTTAGATGTATTTTATGGTGAGGTGAGTCCTCATCCCATCCTACATGATTTTTATATAATGCTGGGGCCTGGGCAACTGCCCATTTCCTGGCATAAGTATATTTTATGTGAATTGGAATATGGTTGGAGAAGGCAGGCATAATAATGTCCTCGTCATGTGGGCACTCCCTGACACATTGTGGTGGCCAGTCTTTTTCTGCTAGAAGTATATCATAACCCCTTGAAAGATTTTCCCAAAAGAGTGCTTTCACCTGTCTAGGTATGTCTCCCTCCATCTGGAGTGTTATTTCAGATAACTTTTGTGGAGTACTAACCCTGGTGTCTACAGTCTCAACTGTAATGTACTCATTCAAGTCCACTATCTCCAGAAGTTCCTTCAGGTTCTGGCGAGCTATTGTGACTTCTGCCGCACTGTCCAGCATTGTCTGAGCCCATTCTCCATTCTTGAGTTGTGTTCTCAGTATCCTCGGCATGTCTGACCTTCAGACCTGCTACCTTCTTTTTTGAGAATTGAGGTTTTGATTTGTTTTTCGGAACGTGTTTGTCGTCTTTCGATTTCACGCGTTCTTCTCTATGTTCTGACTGTCCTCTTCTTTCCGATGTCTGTGACGATATCTGAAAGGTACGAGAGGAACGTGTATCAGTATCTTGATACCTGTCAGGCTTTTTCAAATTATCCCTATTCCTGAGGTTATACCTCCTTTCAGAGGGCTCCTTTTGAGGAGACCTACCTCGGGATTGAGAACGTTTCTCGTTTGAATTATGTTTATTAGTTTCCCCCTTCTTTTTAGAAGATGTAGGAGTTTGTTTAATAGAGTCCTTCTCAGGACTTTCAGATAGTTTTGGCTTCAATGGTCTTCCACCCAAACTATCTCTGCCTAATTCTGCATAAGATTGTTCTATTATTCTGGGTAGTTCTGTTTGATGTTCTGTAACTTCGAATTCCTTAATCGTTGGCGGATCGCCACTGCTGCTGCCTCCCCTTTAATATTAGATAATATTATTGTTGAGACCTGGTCGAAATTTTTCAGTAATTTCATACCTAAATTCAGAGCAGGCTCTGCCCCGTATTCGTTTTGAATTTGTTTCAGGACATCAGGTATTACTGCAATTGACGGAATACCATGTGTTTTAGTATAGATGGCAGCAAAGACTGAGCCCCAAGTGGTGCAGTCTTCCAGTTGTGGTGTGATCCCCATTGGTAAACAGATTGTTAGTATTCTGTGTTTCTCATAAGGGCTAGTATTTGGAAATACTGCTTCTATTTGAGTAATTTTTTGAGCTATCCAGAATGGAATTTGCTCACGTTTTGTGGGCATTTTTCCCATGACTGCGTATAAAGTCTGTGGTGTAATTTTTAGTGTATTCCCCTGTTGAGGGGTTTGATTTGGAATGGTTAGTGGTGGTTGGACTGTGAAAGTCCGCATGACATATTGGACTAGTTGTCTGTAAATTTTTATCAACTCTGTAAGTTGAGTAAGTAATTCCTCGTCTGACATTATTTCGAGATCAGGATGAGGAGTGTAGCCGGCTAGAATCGGCCATGTTGCTCCTGGTCTACCTAGTGGACCGAGCCTGGTAATGTTTTTGTGATGTATTAGGACGCCTTTAAACCAGAGCTGATGCTCCTGGTATGTTAGTGGAATTTCAATATCCTCGAAAGGAATATATTCCTCTGGTGGTTCATCTTCTTTGTAGAAGTGAAACAGTCTTGTTACTGAATTTGATTCAGGAAATATTATCCATGAATAGAATACCTCCTTCTGAAAAGATTCGTGTGCCTCTATCACGAAAACTGCTCTACCGCCTCTTGGTGGTAGGCCGTGTTTTATAAGTTTTAGAGTGATGGCTCTTCTTAAGTTTGGATGGATGTCTATAACACCCTCCTCAGGTTCATTTAAACCTGTAAAGTTAAAAACTGTTACGACTGGGTCAGCCGTAGCTCCACCGGTTTCGGTGGCATTGACCCGTGTGGACATTTGTTTTTTGAAAAATGTAGAACAAGTTTCAAGGAAACAAAAGATAAGGTGCACAATATTTTGGAACACTGTATCCTTCAACGTTGAACAAACCAAACAACTAATATATAGGGGTTTTGGTCCTAATTAGTTATGGCGGATATTTAACCCTCCCCACTCCAGACGTCTTATGGAGTATGTGAGTAGGGGTCTCTGAGAAAAGCACGACTGAGTTACTCAGTATCTAGCATTAAATTACTGCCTTACCAAATGTTTGGGCGCCATGTAGTGTAGTTCCTATTTCCCTAATAGGCTCTGCGCATTGGAATAATATAACCTATAGGCTTGACATAGGACTAAGGTCGGTATGTCCCTATCGAGTATATTAAACTTAATTACTTGTTCCAGCTAGCTCAGAGGCCACTAGAAACTCCTTGAGAACAAGAAGGGAGTAGTTTCTGGCAACCGAAAAACATGACAACTTTGTTTCCCTTTAGAATCGGAACACGTCTCAGAGTCGTGGAAACAATAGATAACAGTTTCACTCAGTCAATCGTGCATGCTTAGTTTCTACAGAGTTACACAGAAAGGAAAGACGAGCGTTTCAATAAAAAGGTTTTATTGAACAGTCTTGTTTCTCGTGTAAGAGATATGTGCTGTTATGATCACAAGACAGTATGCAAGATAAATAATGTACAGCGTAAGCAGTAGAAATAAATAATACTGCGCTAGCATTATCTTTTAGCATATATTCACGTACATAAATAACATGAGCTAAAGATGCGAGTACTCATACGATGCGTCTCTAAGCTAGTTCTACCCCAATGTACCTAACCTAGTCTAGGTGTAGGGAAAGGTAAGAAGTAGGTGGAGTATTCTCTAGTCTGGTATACTAAGAGTATGTTAAGTATAGTACGCCAAGTATGCCAAGAGTCCCTCTAGGTTCTAGTCAGCTCCATACCTTGAGAATGAGAGAGGTGGGAATCTCTTGCCGGATCTGGAACTCTAACACCCCGCGAAGGGAGTCAGAACACTGGAAGCTGGATTCATCTGCGTGCAGGAATGACAGCGTCTTCTCAGTGCGTCAGGCCGGGATACGGGCTCCTCTGAAGTCGAGGTCTCCTCTAACTTGCTTGGGCAAGGGAAGGTATATTTATACCTGGTAGGTGCCTTGGAATGTTAGCATTGACGTGAGGTCGGACAGAGGAAGACGTCAGGAATGAACCCTTAAGGTATAACGGTTCATACATAATAGATGAGTTCTTGGAGAAATCAATAGTTCTGTGCTAGGGGAACTCCCGAAGCTTAAGGGTCTGGTTTCTAAGAACTCGTTGTGACGTTAGGGTGGACGGATGTCGGTGACCATGCCTGTATTTGGAGTGTACGGTTAATGCCTAAATAAGGACAGGGATTCTATGCCTACATAAGGGCAATGCGACTTGTGCCTATATAAGGACATGATTCAGGAAAACCTATATACGGACACCTAAAGCGGAATACAACATTGGCATCAAGCCTTTAGTAGGTTTGAGGTGATGATAGTGTTGTAGTTCATTAAATGTTAGTTATCAGCATCATTGTTGAAAAGGAGAGGCTAATAAAAAGAGCCTTCCCTTCTTGCACTGCACTAGCACCTGTTGGTAAATTAAGCTTCTGGTTTGCAGGTGAGCTGGAAATAATGTGTGTCATCATCTGTACTTTCATCCCCAGAAACTGAGAAAGTACATGCAAACATGAGACAAGTGGGGGGCCTGTCCCACTGTCTTACTCCGGCTTTCATTGTCCCTACATACCAAAAATAGTGTTGATGTTGACACCTTATGCTGCACCCCTGGCTGACATTGTACTTATCAACAAGCTTGCTGCTACATTAAGTAACTAACCTCAGATCACTAAAACTGTAGGGTATATGTACAAGAATTGCCGCTAATTAACGCTAACGTTAGTTAGTGGCAATTTTCTTACCGCCGCGTACCGCTTAAAACTATTGCCATGGTACCGACGTATTTACAATACGTCGCTACATGGCGATAGTTTCTCATCGCAGCGGGAATTGTTGACGTAAAGACCTGCGTTACAGCGATAAAAATCTTGCCGCCAACGCGAAAAAAGTGATGGCTGGCCAGTCAGCGGTCAGAAAATGCACGCTAATCAGCGTGACGCCACTTTTTTCACATTTCGTGGGTAAAATAAACTACAAAAAGCTCGCGAAGTTCACAAAACACAAAATCAAAAAAAAAAGCCCAGAAGAAACATGGAGGAAGCTGGACCCAGTAATGCAGGAGAGAACAACCCCCCTAACCCCTCAAACAGCCAGGAGGGCCAGCCAGAGACACAGGGGAAGAGGAAGAGGAAAACCAGGTTCAGCCAGCAGGAAAATGCTTTTTGTCAGCTTCACGGTGTCATTGGGGACCAAAAATGCAATATGGCGGTCCATTGTAGCCAAGGTGAATGCTGTAGCAGAGGTCAAGGGGACAGTGACCAACAGCAAGAAGCGCTGGCATGATGCTAATCGCAAGACCAAGCAGAAACTGTCCAACAATCGCCAGGCAGCAGTGCAGACCGGAGGTGGGAGTCCAGCGCCACAGGAAGAGCTGGATGCCTTGGAGGAATAGGTGTCCGCGGTCATCTGCGAGGAGTCGGTGGTTGGAGTCCAGGGACAGGATAGTGCTGAACATGACCAGCTACATCAGCAACAGGGTAAGTAACAACCAGGGACTGGGGGGAGGGTGGGTTAGGCAGCAATGTCACTCATGTCCAACTAAATATCCCTCAGTGCACAACAACACTGTCTGCAGATCTATTTCCAGACACAATGGTCCCTGGGGGTATAGACACATTTCACCCTAGTTATTGAATATAAATAAAGACATATAATGGTGGTGTCACTGACTTGGAATTCTGCACACAAAAAATAATCCAATATAGAGCAAAAATAATGTACTTTAGTCTACACAATAAGGGCAACATGAACAAGCAAAGGAGCATATTGACTGGAGAGGTGGCAGAGTGTCGCATTGGCCTCCTTGGCTCAACACCACGCTCAGCGAAATTGGCAACACAGGGCTGCATCTCATTGACAACAATATGATGCAGCCCCGTGAACCACCCTGCCCTGGGGCTAAAGTTAGCAGGCCACCACTGATGCCGGCAAACATGCACCATTGTGCAGGGGTGCCTGTGTTGTGTGGAAGACTGTGTATGTGCAGTAAGGTCCCTCTTCATGCACATGTACAATCTTCAACTCAAATCAGACACCCCTGTACAATGGTGCATGTGTGCCGGCATCAGTGGTGGAGTCAATCCTGTAAGGAGAAGGCCTCACTCTGTCACTTCATTGTATCCATACCCCCCTGATGCAAGAAATATGTCTGCAGTCCAACAATGAACAAGTGTCTCAACCCTGACTAAGAGCCATATTTACTCCAGCTTGCAACATCTCACCATTGTAAATGCACATAAGTGCAAGGGTCACTGGGTGAAAGGAATAAAGGGCAGTAAAGCAGAAGCAGTACCATCCCTGCATATCAACATGCATCAATGAGAATGTCATTTCCCAATGTGATTTTGCAACATTAAAATGGATCTACACTGTTTGGATCAGGGCAAATCAAGCATATCTACCTGTCATATCATGGGGCACATCACATCAACCCTGATCTCAACTGCATGATTGCCCTACTCATGCCACAATAACAATTATGTGGCATTGCCAACAGCAAGGTGTGGTACCATGCAATCCACACCTCTAAAACTAGATAATCTTAAAAAGTTTGAAGTGGAATGAGTAGGGGTGACTCAACCACAATGCAGTTTACAGACGCATAAATCAGAGCTAATCTGCATTGACAACAATGTCATACAACCTGCACCACTGTCACTATTGAACAGAGGACACAACTGGTGCAGCATGTGTGTAGAAATTGGCCACTCACATTTGTCATACTTGAAAACTGTAAAAACTAATTTACAACTCTAATGTCACATCAGTGATGTTGTACAATGATTCAAAATCCTGCGTGTAATAGGTGTCGTCTTTTTAAAATTGGGATTGGACATTGTCATGCAGTCTGCTTGTAAACTGCTTAAATACATGACCATACTTGAGACACACATACAACAGCATCTCCCCTTTACATTGCAGAGGGAGAAACATCACCTCCTGTACAGCAGCCTGTCCCTCTCTTCAAAGATGAAGATGAAGACATATCAACCATCGACCACGACACCCTCCAAGAGCTACTCAACTCCATTGGCAGCCCATTTCCGGAAGCAGGGACATCCAGCAGCGTTGTGGAAGCTCCACCCCTGCACAAAACACCCAGCAGCAAGCACCTACCACCACAGCAGTCTCCCAGGACCTTGAGAACTCACTTCTAACATTTCAACGCTGTGCGGTAGAGGTCCTGCAGGAGATAGCTGGTCAGGTGCGGGTGGGGTTTGACAGCCTGGTGGCCAAACTAGATGGGGTCCGTGGGTGTCTCAGTCCCATCAGAGACCACCTAGAGTCCATAACAGGCACCCACAGTCCTCTCCATGCTCTCCAGCATTCCATGGCTGACATTGCTGGAATACTGACTCAGAGACAAGAACAACTGTCCAGTCAAAGTGGCTCCTGCGATGTCACCAAGGAGTTGTGTCAAATGAGAATGATCATGGAGAACTTGGAGCAGATGCAGGCTTCACACTTGGCAGCCATGGCTGCATACCACAGAGACGTTGCTGGAGTCTTGCAAGCCCTGCAGCTTATCATCACTGCAGTGCTGCCTCAAAATTTGGCAAAGATGAATGCTGCTGCACCTTCAACATTCACATCTCACCCCCCTGATGTGTCACAGCCTCACAAGTGCTTCAGCCAATTCTCCATCACGCGCACAGGAGGCACATGACACATCAGAGGAGGAAGATGTGGATTAATCAACAATCTTGCAAAAAAGTCAGCGGTAGCATTCATCTCTGTCAAATGGACTGTTTCTCCTTGGAACTGTGCCTACCATCATGTCTCAGAACATCAGCTTCCATTGTCCCCTGAATGACTCAGCTACACTCACCGTGGACTTTAATATGGACTGCCAATTTTTGCATTGTTCCCAATGACACTGCAATCAGCCTGCTGACTGAACATTGCCTCTTCCTCAACATGTCTCTGGACATATTCCCCCCCAAGGACTCTGTCTGGCCCCCCACTGGGCCTTCACACAATGGGGTGTTGTTGCACAAAGAACTGGGCCAGTCTGCTACCTCGGTTACTGCACATGTAAATAAAGATAATTGAGTCACTAAGATGTGTGTTGCCTGTGACCATTTATGTTTAAATGTGCCAACAATGCATGTTCAGGTTAGCCATTACTACTAATCAAGGTACATTTGGCACAGGGAATATGCTTACTCTGTGTCCATGCTAGGCATTGTGAGGGCCAGACACGTGTGACTCAACCAATTCTCAGATCTGTAAGACAACAATGTCTCAGCAACCTAAAAATACTCTATGCCCTTGATGTTGATCGTGACTTGGAACAATACTCACATCAGTGTAAAGCCACATGAAGTGTCTCAAAAAAATACGGTCAAAATATATACTTAGAAGAACTACCCATAGTCAATGTGGAGGACAATGTTGGAATAGATGTGTGTCGTGGCATGACACATGTAAAGACAGTTCCCTCAACATGTCACATATTCGAAATAATTCTATCTAGCAGAAATAAGAGGAATGGTGTAGGAAAGCATAGGTCAAAAATTGTTACTGGTTCAAATCCGTGCGCAGGTTTGCTGCAATGCACATCACAACATCCCTTGCCCAACACTTGCCAATTTGTTCACAGTGTTGCCCACAATGTACAAGGCTGGGTAGAAACATGTAAAGAGGCGTTAGGATGACTTGTAAATAATGCAAAGCATACATCCCCTGCACTCCCACGTGGAAAGTGAAGCTGTTGTGGGGACCGGTGTAATCAAAGATGTCACAAAGTATCCTGACACCATACCCACAGCATTCAACCAATGCTGTGCAGAGTACAATGCCCACAGTGCATCCTGTGTAAATCTGTACTTGCAAAATAGTCACATATGGATAAATATTTCTCAGACCACTCAAAAATTAGTTTCCTAACTGAACTTTGTTACCCTAAACATCAATCAGTTTGGTTCAAACACATTTCAAATGATGATTGATGGTAGCCTGTCCCTTGAAGATGCTGTAATTACATTTGTAGACATTCAAATTGATTGTGTGGGGGATGCATCTGTCGTAATCCACTACCAATTCAACAGGATATGTCCACATAGCAAAAAAGAATGAAAGCACAAAGCATCAACCATTGGCAATTTATTCTTACAAACAACAATCTTAAAAAACGAAACTAATGATACTGACTAATCCTAAACTACACTAACCTTACTTGTACTAATTTAAACTATACTAAACTAACTAGCTTACCTAAGACTATACACATAACAACATATATTAAACATCAACCCACCTCCCCCCTTACGGCACATCCAGCGACGGCACACAGACACCTTAACCTATACATCAACTATCTAAACATACATACTAAACAATTATATTTTTTTGTATTTTTTATTGATAAGTCCAAAAACACATCAACCCCCCACCCTAAGGAAAAGGAAACTTAACTAAAAGCACGAAAAAGAGAATACCCAAAAAGTAAAAAGCTAACTACACCTGACACTATACTAGAGCTACACTAAAAATACACTTAACACTAACTAACTACTTATTCTATGAAAATGATGGTAAACAGGTGGGGGAAACATGGGACTGTACAGGGTGGGAAACTAAACATCCTTTACACATCAATAGGGGAGCCCCAGGGCCCCCTTAATGTCCATGAGGTGGCCCTTAATATCATCATTGTCCCATCCTGTCAGATCTAAGGAAGGCCTTGGACATTATTTCCAAAATTCAATTGGTAATTACTCATAGACAAGGAGTTGTACTTCGTTACCTACTAGCCAGGATGGAAGTATAACCGGCGCAGAGGTTTAATGTGATCTATTGCATCAAGACAGCCCTGAGGAAGTCGTGGGATAACTCCCTGGATGACGAAACACGTGTTGGCTGGACCCTCAAAGAACGTCTATATTGTCATGAGCATTTATGCTGTGTATTACAATATTATAACTTGATAATGTGTGCTCGGGCTCCAAGTTGTATCATTGTCCCATTCAAGTCGGGCCACCCGAACGTTCAAATTGAACATGAGCCTCCTCTCCCTCTTTGTGAGGACAGACCTCTCTCTGTGTCCTGCAGCTCTTGAGGATGTCCCCGGTTGTGCACTCTGTGAGGGGCTAGAGTTTGTGTCGAAGAGGTGGGTGCCGCACGTGGAGCAGCTCTTGATGGTCCAGGTACAGCTGACCTTTTCTTTTGTGTGCCATGATGTAATCCTGATGGGCCAGGGATTGGCTGGGACTGGCTCTGGTGTATTGTGGAGGCAGGCATGGTAGCGTGTCGTTGTCCACCTTTCTTAGTGCAGTCTGGTATGGACTTCCACCTGCCAGAAGCCCTCTCCTCACGGTACCTCTTTGCCATTGCGTGGAATCCCTTTGCCACACGCCTGATGTGAAGGTAACATTCCTTCCGCTGGAGGAACAGACGGTGCTCCTCCAGTGACATGCTGTCTGAAAAATAAAAATACATGCCATGTTTCCTGACTCCAAAAACATGATGGCATTAGGCATAATTGCCACACCAAAAACTAATGAGTCATATGTTCTATGAACATCATCAATAACAACACACATAACCTGAAAAATCATAAACACATCATAGCCGGAATCAGAATAAGATGTTCATGACAACAGGGTAATTCCTGTGCTTGGACAAAGCAGGCACAGAGTGCAGTGACAACAGTTTTAGAACTGCTGTTTGCAATTTGGCCGTGCAAATGAACAACGATCGAGTCCATCAGGGGGAGTACAGTAAGTATGAAGTATAAAAGGCCCATAGCAGACCCTGCCATTCCAACTACACAATGACAGCAGACTGCACAGTCTGCAATCATGTCAGATGACTAATCACAACAGTGTTAGTCATGTAGTAAATTTGAGGAAATGGAAATTCATCGTATTAGGGAGCCCTTGGAGGTGTCACCACAGCTACACAACCAGATTAGATCACATTTACTTGCCAATCTGTGGAACAATGCATATAGTTTGACATGCAAGGAAAGAGGGCATATGTTGCATGAAGCATTGTGTAGCAGTATTAACCAGGTCTGCACATTTTTGTGCAATGACCCAATGGGACAGCAAAGCTGCTGCATGCCAACCACACATTTGGCTGCACTGCTTTTCAAACAGTGGCAGTGTGAACACATTTATGCTAGTGCTAAGGAATGCACCCTCACCCAACAATGCTATGTTGTCTGATTTAAGCACATGTTAGTCAATGTTATGCAAGGATCACCATCATGCACTTGATCCATCAGTGAACTATTGTGTTTTTCATGTGTGACACACTCTGATGACCAACTTGTAACGTGAATTGGAGAACTGTTGAGCATGTCACCGTGAAGGGCATATTATAAACATATTTTACTCACAGTCTAGACACTCCACAATATTCAAGGTGCCCCTGTGGGAATGGTTCTGTGTGATGATGAATGGGCTTAGCAGTGTAACAATGTCAAACACTCAAAACCTAAATACAGTGTGAAAGGATGTCTGATGCATGAGTTGACATTGTCCTACATTGATTTTCTCATGCCTGCTTCAGCACTGAGTCTGAGATAGTCTGTCCAAGACTATGTTGTAACACCAAACTTTTCTTTGGCTACAGAGGCCTGATTACTTGCATCAGCATGGAAATGATTCACAGGATTCCTCATCAAATACACAAGTATTTTATGGGACAGATTTATGTACCAACAATCTGTGTTACATTGGAGGAGTTTTCCTGACAAACTTGTTGATGTTTCATCATGTCAGTCAGCCCTCTGTGACACGTACTCACGTTGTCATTGTGGTTATGTGACCTGATCTTTAAACCAACTGTCAATGTCAACTGGGACTGCTATTAGATATGACAATTACCAACATGCACATCAGTGCTGGGTGTCAACGTGTTCCAGGTCTGTTCATACACATCAACATCATTACTCAAATGTATCTTCTTAATTGTGTACACTCTGGGATGTACCTACAATGGCTGGAGTGATGTACAAAGTTTGTATTGATGGGCTCATAATTCAGTAGCTCACTATGTACAATTCTATTCACAAGAAAAATAATTCCATGCAAATGGAACATATTTAACTTGATGTAGCAGTGGACATGCAACATGTCCACAAGCTGACCTGTACATATTACACCATGTCAATGAGCCATGATCATTGCCAGTTTTGGATCAGATCATGCACAATACATCACATATGTGTCTGCCCATTGTACCTAAATGACATATCAAATTGAATGTGTCGTGAGTACACGCAGACACAGCTTATGCCAAATCACTGTTTTGTGGTGACACAATTGATGCCTTTGGGGCAAACATCATATGGCGATGGTAGTACATTCTGGTTAATTTAGAATAAGTTTGTATGTGTGTTTTTGTCACTGTTTCATGTCAGAATGCCACATCACTTTGCAAATGATAATCAACAACAGATGTGACATGTTCAGTGGAACAAACTTATCATCATATACAACAGTCTACAATTGAAATTGCCTGCAGCATATCTGGAACCCTTGGAGAATCATGTCAGGGCACATAGATGTTTGTGATGCTGCGTGATCGGCTCTATTACATGACTATGACATCATCAACATCATGGACTCTGTGCTTGTACATATTTAGGGTGTTGTGAATCATATGAGGCGTTGCAACATCAAGTCAGGAAGGGCAATGCTGTCCTCAAGCATCACATGATGCTGATGTGCATAACTCTTAACTTGATGCAGCATCATCACACCAGAGGTGAGGTTCATGTGATGCACATCCAGACTGTGTACAATGACATACAGGGCCCGTGGCATTGCTTGAATATGTCAACACATACATTCCAAAGGTAGGGGCGACACACTCACGTGTGGCGTGTGGGTCCATGAATGCATCCACATCTCCTTGTGTGATCAAGGGTCTTCCAGCTGCGGAAAAAGTATGGAAAGTACAATTAATGTCATTGACATCACATTTTGCAAGACTCAGGTACATCATTGATGGCTTCATGATACAATTTCATTCACTGTAATAGTCAGGTGTGGTGCCACGTTAAATACATGTTGCAATCTGCTGAGCCTGTCTTACCCACAACACATGTCAATTTCACCCTGGTGGCCTAATGGACATCCCTGCCACGGTCTGAGTGACGTAACATACTACGACCTGCCCCACAACTTAATGATTGACGAATTCGCTCTCACACCTCAATAGACATGACGTTTGTAGGACAAATCTGTTTTTGCACTACGCACAGGTGTATCACGACCTTTGACATGTTGCTGACCCACATTGTGTATCTCACTGAGACTGTCAGCCAGTTGTTCATGGGAAACGTACTATCAAAGCATGTAGGGGTGGCACAGTATATCATGACAGGCAAATATTTTTGCCATATGTCAAATTCCATGAGGGGTGCATATATGTTGTGCTCAACATAATTAGTGTCCTGTGCATTCATCCTCTGATGTGATACAAAGTTGGTCATGTACTTACCACCTTGCCTGCTGACGATGAGTCCAAGGTGATCCATTAGGTCCCCCTCACGGCCCATGCAGTCCTGCCACCGGTGCTTCTACTGCTGGATAGTCCTGTCCACACCAAACATATTGAGCATTTTTTCCCCGATGTGCTCCCACCTCATTTTCCGCACTTGCACATTGTATCCCTGTAGGATACATCCCCCAGCCTCTACCATCTTGGGCAGGTAAAATTTTACAAGCCCCCTCTGACATCCTGCCCTCCCTACCCTGACCCAACATCCCCAAATACAATGTTGACCCCAGGCAAACAAACATTAACCCCACAAATAACACCTAATAACTATAGAAATTTACAAAGATACCCCTGAGACGTACACCCGACAAAACAATCAGACAGTCGCAAAAAACGCGTATGGACAGAGACTCAGGACTCAACAAGGACAGTATGGACAGTACACTACATACAGAACTCTCTCCAAAACACCAAGACCAGCAGACACCTTCCAACACCTCCACAACTCACAAAAGACACTAACAGTGTGGCTGAAAGAGAAAGTGAAAGTGTACTGTACTCCTCCATGGAACAGGATGCAGACTGACATCATTTCCTGCCAGTTTGTGTCCCGTTTTCATGGTTTGCGACATAATTACACACGCCTAGGGGTGAGCGGGAAGATTTCATGTGTATATATGTATTTTGCGAGTATTATCCGTGCCGGATATGAAAAATATTACCGCAAACATGGATTTGCGTTGCTTTTTTTAACATTTATTTATACTTGATCTGTATATGTACCATTTCATAAGATTTGTCTTGACTAACAACACAATATGTATTTGTGATGTGATCTGTGTGTTGTACTTTTGTGTAGTGTATCTGAACTGTATGGGTATGAGTGGTCCTGAGCTATTAGGAGGCACTATTTTCTCACATTGATGTCCGTTCATGACTGGTCATGTGTGTACATAGACACATGCCACAGTGTCACACATTAGGGTTGACATTCGTGGCATGTGTCACTACATGTGAGCCTCTTACATCACACATTGCTGTGATGTCTGTGCCAGTTAGATGGTCTTGCCAAACAAATGTCCTTGACCAACAGGCAGTCACTACTTGTCTATGATATTTGCAAAGCAGTATGCAATGCGCAGCTATGACTGCACATTCACAGTTGAGTATATGAATAGCTGGAGACACAGAGGGAGACATTGATGACAGTCTGTGCTAAGGCACTCATGGCTTTATTTTCACATGATATGTCTATGCATTTCATGCTGTGCTATGGATGACATGGTCTACGATCGGTGTGCAATGACCATCTCCATTGTCAACATTACCAAACATGCTAACCAAGGTGTGACATGGTGTGAGTATGTTCTTGTGCAAGCAACATCACAAGATAAGTCCAGCATGTCAGTAATGAGCCAATATTAATTGGTATGGGAAATTTTGTTATGACTGGACAGATCCTTAAATAGAAGGAACCAGGAGCTTTTTTAACCAGGTCCTGCACATATACTCCTAGATAAGATATGAAAAATGTCAATGTGCAGTTCCTAATTGTGAAAGAGTGTTCAGGTCTGTTATAGAGTGCCCTCACACACCCCGGAGGATGCCATGCTTCATCATTGGGCCTGCTCCTTGTCGGGCCGGCGGTGCAATGCCCGAAGGGCACCCGCGAAGGGGCTCTTTAGCGGAGATCTTTTTTTGATGAAGCCGTTGGCTGTGTGAGGGTATGTGGACAAGGTAGTGTGGTGAGTGTGCAGTGCAGTTTAAAATAGGTCTAGTACTGCCCTTCTCATTAACTTTATTCTGGGGGTGCACTAACCTAACTAAAAACTGTGAGCCCTGCCTGGAAACAATGATCCTGCAGGGTCTATCTGGTGCAAGTGGTCGACATGTTTCTTGCCTAAAAAAGCCCCTAGCGAGTCTGGTGGCAATTCATCAGGACCGTGGTAAAAAGGAGAAGGTGATCTCGACTCTTACACTACCGCAATGCTGGTTCTGGATTTCACGATGTAACCAGCGTTGCTGTTTTTCACCAGGTCGATTGGCCTGGAGTTCTGAGACCTGAAATGAGAGTGGTAAGGATGCAAAGTGTTAAAAACAATGAAACGTGGTCGTGATGTTGGGTAAGCCCATATGGGTCTCACTGACCTCCTAGTGAGAGGAAAAAGTGATGACTAGACTAATCCCTCGTGAAGTGCCTCAGCTTGCCATCAGAAGTACTTGTGGAGGAGCGGCCAGAAACGGCTGCATGCAGTGGATAACATCCTATGTTATCTGATTGACAGAATCAATATAGTCCGTCTTTTTATGGTCTGAGCCCATATGAGGCAGAGACGTGCTCAGTATTAAAAATCACGGTGTTTAGAAACACAGGGAGAAAACACTCATTTCAATGGCTTTAAATTCATTGGGAAGCCATAGGTATTCTCAATTGATATTATCAATATCACTGCCAAATCGTGGTGATAGACAAACACAGACAATACAACACATATGGTGGGTAACATATAGAGTGATTACCATATATGTGTGGACAACCCACGAGCAGAAACGAGGGGTAGCCACCTCACCTGTAGTTTGAGCCATATCCAAGTTCACACATATAGATTAGAACAGAACATAGCGTCATATCGCAGCACGAAAGCGTATACATTTGTTCTCAATAAAGCCATGGGCTTCTAAAGTAAATGCATTATGAGCCCGGTCCATATTGGACTGATAGGGAACCCACTCACCCCTGTACTCTGAGGTCGGAGATGACGGGGGTGTGTCAGCAGAGCACTTCATTGGTGACCATGGACATTGAAGCCCTCTATAGTAACATCCCTCAAATTGGGGCCATTGAGGCAGTTACATGGTTTATGGAGGTACTACAGATTGATTGCCCCAGCATGTTCATTGTAGAATGTTTAAAAGTTGTTTTACAAGAGAACACCTTTGAGTTCAACGGGTCATTGTATAAACAAACCAAAGGAGTAAGCATGGGGGCATCTTGTGCCCCCACGGTTGCAAATATATACATGGTTCAGTTCGAATCTCAAAAAGTCTACAATGAAATTGCCCCTTTTAGTGAATCTATCAGTAATTGGTCCATATATATAGACAACATCTTTTTTATCTAGACAGCCAATCAAGAAGACCTTCTGGAATTTGTATCCTGGCTAAACCTTTGTGACAGTAATCTTCACTTTATAGCCAGCTCTAGTAATACCAGTGTAGAATTCTTGGATATCGTTATCAAGCACAATGCACAGCGTTTAGAAGTGGACCTTTACACCAAGCCTACGGATGGTAATACACTGTTACATTTTAACAGCTATCACCCCCAGTCACAAAAAACAAGCATCCCATTTAGACAGTTCCTGCGTCTCCGCAGGAACTGTACCAATTTAGTTGACTTTGATACACAAGCCATTGAAATTAAGGCAAAATTCATTACTAGGGGGTATCCAAGACGGTTAGTACGTGACTCCTATAAAAGAGCACGTTACTACGACAGGCAACATTTATTGAGCCAACAAAATCTTAAACAGAACTCAAAATTGGTGTTTGTTACACGTCATTCAACTGCGAACGAAAAAATTCGTCACATTGTCAATTCTCATTGGCATATCCTAAATGCAATCAGTGAAAAAGAGAACTATATACCAAAACCCCTCTTTGCACACAGGAGGAATAAAAATTTAAAAGACCTTGTAGTGCGATCCAGAATGACAACTACACAAAAGGGTATTATCCAGACATCTGTGACAGGCAGCAAGTTCCCAGTTGGGAATTACAAATGGATGGCTTGTGTTGCATGCCAATTTGCTGTAGAAACAGACACATATACCTTTAATGGAATCAATATTTCTCTTAAAACTCTCACCAACTGTAAAACCACAAATATGGTGTATTTAATTTTGGGCACATGTAATCAGGGGTACATGGGGGAAACCTCCCGTTCTATGACAACCAGGTTGACAGAACATAGGTCAGCTATTCAAACAAAGAAAAGTAATGCACTGCTAGTAAGACATTACGTTGAGGCTCAACACACCACTCAAGATATAAGATGGCTCATTCTTGAGAAGATACACATCAATGCAGGTAGCCTCAGCACAGAAATACGGAAAGGGAATGCAACAACAATCCTATATTTTATTATAGAGATCTGTTGCCTCTGGTTCCTTTCGTTATTTAGTAACTTAGTGGATCTTTGAAATTAATCTATTCTGCAACAATACACGAGCCATAAGATTTACTAAAACCTATGATCAAACTAGTAAGTACAGGGACTCAAAGTTATAAAAGATGTTTAGGAGGTAAAAATATGTGAGCACCTCTCTTACATATACGCACTATTCATAACACACTAAAGGATGATTACACATAACACAAATAGGAAAAGTCCAATGCTGTAATTTAGTAATCTTTTCCTGCAATAAATAATTCTAAATCTTTTTAAAAAAATATATACATAAGACAATATGATCCCATAAATTTAAAGAACATGATTTAATAATTTTAGAGATATTGAAAGTCACTTTGACCATCTTAAGATGGCCGCCGCTGTCGACAAGGCATTCAGTAGAAACGGAAGGGCAAATAGGCACCACCCATATGTTAAAGGATTAGCCAGTCTTGGCAGATTTTGTTTCCCTGTATAATGGCGCGCGGACGCCCGTAACTTTCCACTATAGCGGCAACAAGCTGCACGTCCCTTTGCACAAGAGGAATACGCCGACTTGGAAGGCGTGAAAGGACAGTCGAGTCACCCTTAAAACCGGAGATATACAGTGCCCTAAAGCTCAGGGCAACCAAACGCTCCATTCCACGCTGCGGCGTTTTGAAAGAGGACCGTGACACATGATATAGACTATACATACGGGTAAGAGCCCATTAGGAAACAAAATTTACCGCTAGCCTTAATAGAAAGTAAGGTGGCAGACTAAAGCAGTATAGACTGCAGTTGAGCCCTTGTTAATCCTTTATAATAATTTTTTATAGTTTTCCTCATTACCTTATACTTCTCTCTAGGGAACATTCCAAATGTGACTCCAACCCCGGTGGGTGCTTCTCTTGTCGATATAACGGGTAAGCCATTAAGCTTCGACTGAGAATTAATTGTTTAAAGATATATGAAGGTCTCTAAAAATTCCATTTGGTTTAGGTTGCAGATAATCGCCTAGACACATGTCTATCAATCAATCTCCCCAAAGTTAATATGGATAGTGTACAACTATAAGGTAACTGCATGTAAAGATTAGGTGGCATGCGGTACATATAACCTGGGAGCACCTGTTGTCGTCTCTAGCCTATACTCCTTCGATGAAGGGTTTATGGTAGTTTAATCCTGTGAATAGCATGAGCATGATCCTTATACTCGGTTCTTCTCCATCTCTAAATTTCTCTCGGTTCTTGATGAGCACAATATGGGTGACATTTGATTCTATTTTCTCATGCTTCGGCCTATAGAGGATTCTAAACTACAATCTTTTTCTATGACACATTCTGTAGTTTTAACATACACCTATTTTTTGGTTATGTATAATTCCAAGTAGAACCTACACATTGTAACCCAGATGTTTCTCAATACATTTTTAGGTCTCAAAATATTCATGGCTTCCTGATGAAGGCTCAAAGCCGAAACGCGCGTAGGACACATTTCCTTTCAGCCATGATAATGATGAATGTTTTTCCCTAGTAATATAGTGTTCTGACCCCACTTTGTGACATCATAATTTCCATAATCAATTGAAGTTTCTCCATCAATGAGGATTCAAAATAACTAAATAAATAATATAAAAACATTTTGTAGACTATGTACATAGCATGTATTGAAGAGCTGTTAATGAACGATTAATGTATCATCTCAATCAAAAGTTTATACATAATCTCTCCATGTTAGGCCTTGGATGAATGTGGGAGTATGCCTGAACATATATACTAAGGACTATTGAAGAAATAGACCGATTATGCTTTTTAGAATGAATTAGGCAAAAAGAAAAAAAGTTTTGTATATATATAATGATGAGGTATTAATGAAAAAGGAAAAATATTTTTGTATGAATAAATGCTTTAGATAAGAAAAAGTATCTGGATGGTTACATATTGCTATTGAAAGTTTGATGGTCCACTAATTTATGAGTTTCCTAAGTGTTTTCTCAAGCATGTCGAAGACCCAGATTCACATGTGAACATGCCATTGTTACTTTGGAATGACAAGGCTGCACTTTGCATGTCACAGTCCTTGCAACAGCAAAAGTAACGATACCTGTAAGCACAAGCAGTCCACATGGCCTGAAGATCATGCTGTGCCTTTGTATGAGACCCTGGTGTCTAGACACAGATACTGCTCAGTTACAGCAGACTGACAGGTATGACAATGCCTGCGTTATGCGTGATATGGTGGGCCCATTTTCTTGCCATTCTTGCGTGAACAAGGAACATTACCTGATGGCAAGGCTTATCATGTTATTGTTTTAACATCACTGACATGAGAAGTACGCATGGTGCAACTTGTTGTGTTGATCATTGAAGGTGCTACTGGTAATGTACAAATGTTAGTGTGCATTGCAGGACACACACCATGAGGACACTGGCGTAACAGGGTAGACATCCTATCTCTTTGAATGTCCTCTCAACGTCATTAAGCGAGAGTAGGTTGCGCTGTCTGTCACTGTCGAGGATGAGGCCCATCTACTCTACAAGACTTGTGATGCAGGGGACATGTGATTAGGCAAATAAGAGTGTCCACTTGCGTCCCCTGTATCAGTAGTTTAAAATGCATAGTTTGCGTACCATGCTGTACCCTGGATTGTATTATCTGTACTCACCAAGGATTATGCTAGCTGAGTCAGTGAGTCAGAGAGAGTGTTGTGTATTGACTCCTGCTGTAGTACTGAATTGTTGAAAATGGTTGGGTGTGAAGCAGAGGAGGGCCAGGGGTTGTATCTGCACATTATCTGGAAAAAGACTGCTTGTACCTAACAGTTTTCCATGGACGATATGGGACATGTGATCTGCTTGCTACTGTTGCCATTCATGAGGCAAGCATGTGGTGCAGCCTATCATAAACACATGTTAGGAAGCACTTAGTTGTATGTTTGATTTCCATGGATGATATTGGGACAGATATTTATGTCAGGCATACTCCTGACTCTTGGTGTCCACACTGTACTGTTACATGAATCATACATGATAGCTGGCCAGCTTGCACAACACCATTTCATGATGAGATTTTGTAAATTGCTTGAGAGATGCAACATTGTGTGACATTAACATTTCTCCTTAGGAGCATGCTTGTCTTTGTGTTGAACTCTGCCTGCAGATGTGTTGCTATTTAGAATGTTGTAGTTGTGCTGAAGTGCAAACATACACACATCATACAATTGACATGTGTGAACGTGCAGTCATAATCCAGATCTAGGTGGTGCACTTTCTGGGGGCTATGATGAATCATTTCATGACCGTATGACCCCAAACAATGTCCATTTCTGTTGTCATATGTTGCATGTTGTTGGGATGTTATTGCTGTACTGACTATATTCCCTGTAGCACTTCACTGATGTGTATGTTTGTTCTCTGTTTTGGGTGTGTGAATACACAGCTAGAGTTCTTGGAAGAGGATGTAGCCCACCCTACCCCTTCATTGCCATAAGGCAAGCTTGGTGTGGTGCATGTGACATAGACAATTCACTGACATTGCCTTAGCAGGTACATGGTCCTACATACACGTTGTTGTGTGCTGCTGTCTAGCAATTTGTCCCATGTGTGGCATTTATGTCTTTGTTTGTGCTTATGTGACTATGGCATTGACAGATCATTGCTGTGTTGTACAATGATACAGGCACAGTGAATGATGCATGTCATGTGACTATTGATCATTACAATAGCACATGTGTCAGCTTTTGAGTTATTCTCGATTTCGTTTGTTGTTTCACTGTGTGTGCTTGGTGTTTGAGGCATTCACAGAACTGTATTGACACACCACTTATTGTATCTGTACTATCATCTGTATCTTCATCCTCCACATCCAGAAGTGGAAGCAGTACAGATCTGTGATACTATTGTCACTTAGATTTATTCCTGTGCCATTGGATTCACAGATATGTTTGACTGTACATATTATGATGGTTTCTAGCTATGTGGGCGCAGCTACAATAACGCATCAGACATACAGTGTTTTGTTGTACTACACTCTTGTAGATCATCAGACATGTTTGTGCTCCGGGGATGACACAACACACACTTATTGATTGTCACTGAGGGACCATACACATCAATTTGCTCATATGTTCAATACGTTGTTACAACACCAATGTTCGTTTGATTGATGTTCTGTCCACTGCTATATGTGATAGCTGTGCGGCACATTTTTTTAGTTACCTTTCACTTAACAGCTATGTGAACTTCTGAAGGATTAACCCATGCATACAAGACTTTTGTGTAGTGATATTGTAGTTTGGTAATTGACATTTGTTGGGGTTTTTAATAGAAAAAGCCATGTGAGGGGATATTTCTTTATTGTGATTATGTAAAAAATATTCTGATGATTTGATCCCTTCTTGCTGTTCCAGCAGCAGAAGCTGTGGTGTGTCTGGCATCTGCCTCTTCATCTTGGCCATCTGCTAGATTGTCCTGCTCCTCCTGGTCTTCATCCAATGGCGTGTTTGTGCATACACAAATATTGTGCAGAATGCAACATGCCATTATGATCTTGTAAACAAGTTCAGTACTGTACAGGAGTCTGCCCCCGACATATCTAGGCACCGGAACCTGGATTTGAGGACTCCAAATGTCCGTTCAACAATGGCCCTTGTGTGTCCCAGTGCAACGTTGAGGTCTCTCTGGGCCTGTGTGTGTATCACTTTGATGGGCGTCATCAGCCATGGCAAGAGTGCATATCCTTGATCACCTGAAACAGATTAAAGAGATATGTGTCCATTAGTATTTGTGCCTGCTGTGTTTGCAGAGTGCCTTTTCAGATGTGTGTGCATTGTGCAACTTTGTACTTTCTGGTTTGTCATGTTGAGTTTCCAACAATTTACCAGCATCACTGAAATTAACTTGCCTATACTTGACAGCCTACACATCACCATGTTGTCATTGTCCGGGTCCTGTGTATTCCCTACATGTTGTGACTGTCAGGATGTATGGTCACTAAAAAAGTAAATTATAGTTTCTTTACAGGGCCGTTGCACAAACAGAACGTCTCCTGTGCACATATTGTAGAGGGTGAACCATTGGCACATGTGCCTGATTAAGCATCCACCTTGACTTTTTGATGATTACTATGTTGGAACATCATCTATGTACCTCATTGGGAGTGATTGTGCTGAGGGTAGCTGAGAGTGCAAATCCTTGTCTGCTAAACGTTGAACTCATTGTGGGCTCTTTACATCCAGCCTGCCCCCAAGGTGGGTCAGTGTCTAAGTGACAGTGGCACTGCTACCTGGTACACTTGGCTTACTGGGACATGTGAAGACAACATACATATGCATTGATGTCCTTGTGCATGAGTTGACTTAGACTCTGCATGTATGCATGTTGGGGTAATACACATCAATTTTGCCCTGTGTGTGTCTGTTCCAAATCGACACACATTATAATTTCTAATTTTGTGCATCAGATTGCTACTCCTCACCAGTGGAGACATGTGGATGCACGACATGGGGCGAGAATGTGATTTGGATAGTTTGTATGCTCTTCCTATGCATATTCCATTCTGCGACAACACAGACTGATGTTTAAACAACTTTGATGATTATTTGTGTGCAGTTGGTGCTCCCTTAATGCAGCACTACTTGCAGACCCATGATGCGGGTACACCCGCTGCATGGTGCATGGCTGACTGTGTTTTTGCATGTCAGCTAATTGTGCACTATCACAAGTGAGAGCAGGGTGATCTGTCATCTTGTTGTACATATGGTACATGTGTTGATTACAAGATGTAAGTAGCCCAGCAGAAGCATATGTTCTGTGTTATGTACTGCATTGATTATTTACATTTTTGTCTGAGGAGTTCTGCAAAATCTATATTCCAAGGGTGCTTTAGTGGTTTGTGTGAGATTTTCTTGGCTACTCCCTTATTGGGCTGTCTTACATATGTCTTGATTATTTTGCATTGTGTGCTTATGTATATTGTTTGGACCTGTTCCAAGGTATGTCGTATTACATTGGCTACATGTGCATTCTCACATATTTGAGCTACTTGCTTGTGTACTTGAGGTGTGTGGTGTGTTCAGTTTGTACTTACCAACAAGCAGTCCATTTCCATATGTGCCATTCTCAAACCGCTGGTTGATGATCGATTGGCAAAAGATATAGGAGTCATGCACACTCCCAGGGAACTTAGCGACAACATTGATGAACAGGCCCAGGTGGTCCACAATTGCCTGAACGTTCATTGAGTGTGTGTGCTTCCTGTTACTGTATATATGTGCAGTGTCCGCAGGAGGCACAAGTAGAAGATGGGTGCAGTCAATTGCCCCCAACACGTGGAAACCCAGCAATGTCATAGAAGCCTTGCTTGTTGTCAATTTGTTCCTGTGCAGTGTTGGGGAAATGTAGGTGCTGTGGCGTCAGGCTGATAATGGCATCCAAGACATTTGGGAGGAACCTGGAGAAGGCTGACTGTGAGACAACTGGTTGGTTGGATGGTACCAGAGGCCAACATGTGCAGTACTGCAAGTAGCTTTGTCTGTGGAGGGATGTTTGTGTAGCGCTGTGATAGTGCCTGCAACCTTGGCGCTATCTGTGTGAGTATGTGTAAGATGGAGGTCCTTTTCAGCCTGTAGAGGGATATCACATCCTCTGGCCGGAGGTGTATCAGGGTGATGCGTTGGCGGTAGACCCGCTCTCTTCTTTGGCGCTGCCTCTGTGGTGGTTCTGGTGGCGGTGGCAGTTTCAGTGGTGGTGGTCTTCTTGGAGCGCCAAGTTGCAAGAGTAGTACCTCCATAGCATCATTAGGTAAGCAAATGAGGATCTGGGTTTGTCTCCCTTATGTACAGGTGTGTTGGTACCATTTTTTAGACCAGTTTTTTTCTGGTCTTAAAATCCAGCCGCTAACTGGCCTTAGCGGCAGTTTTTTGAAGTATCTCTGGACCGATAAATCATTGTAAATATCACGAAGTAGGGTTAGCGGCAAGTTTTTACACAGGAACGCCCACCTTGCTTCTCATTTTTGTTAAGTCCCGCTAACTAAAGGGATGATCCTAAAAATGCACGGTTACGCCGGGAAACTGCCACTAACTGCGGTTAGCAGCAACTTGTACATACGGCAATAAAAAAAAGCCTCTGTAACGTCAAAAAATGGACGCTACGGCGGCGTTAACTCCTTGTACATATGCCCCTGTGTTCCATCACACAACCCTTTATTCATGGTAACACACTTCACAGATTGCAAACAGTTAAGCTACTTGTTAATGAATTAACTCAAAGAATGTCGATATGTTTCAGCACATGAATATACTTCCAGTGCTTTCATTAGGACCTAAAGATGGGTATAGCAGAAATACTAGGCAGGTCTTCATTGTTAGTAAAGTACTTGTCACCAGTGTTCTACGGACCATCTTTTATGGGTTTAGAGTCACATGAAAGTAAGAAGAGAGCACTGTTATATTCGAAATTTCCCAAAGCCCTGACTTAGTCACCAGAAATAATCTCGCCTCTCGAATTTGCATGTGGGAAAATGGGCTCTCTCTCTCTCTCCTTTGTGTTTGTTAAATGATTTGTACGTTCACACTAAGACCTTGATCCTGAGTGGAGCAGATGGGGATGAGTTATTACCACACCGGGTAAATACCATCACTGAGGGTGAGGAGGGGAGTTTACTGTGTGCAATAAATATATTCCATTCCAAATTCCGTATGTATCTTTATTTACCAGGCGTTATACCGCGGTGGATTCCGGTATGTTTGACAGGTTGAATTTTATCTGCGAAATTTGCTGTGGGAGGACATTAATGCCCACAAAAATATATCTACTATGTGTTTACACCGATATGTGCAGTTAAAGGGGTTGCTGCACACATCAAAATTTAATGGCCCATCCGTGGTGCAGCCCTACGTCTTGTCAGCTGTGAACAAACAAAAACAAATCACGCTGTCAGAATAAAGAGGTCTGTTTGCATGGGTGTTCATTTCCTCTATCTCTCTGTAACAGCTTAAAACCCACAGCATGTGGTGTGGTTATGGCTCATTGACACTTTGTTAAACTCAATGGGGCATATTTACGTTCCCTGGCGCATCCCTGCATATCAGCAGGGATGCGCCAGGAAAATGCGTCACGCAAGTTTACCCTTGCGCCACGTCCGATGCGCCGCATTTACAATGCGGCGCATCGTGGCGCTAGGGATAAGCAGATGCGTGACGCATCTGCCGGCGGAAGGTTGGCGCAGTGCTGAAGTTGCGTCGCAAGCGCGACGCAACTCCAGCACTGTTCCAACCTTCCCGATCCCTAACATGGTGCGTCAATCCTTACGCCAGCTTGAAGCAGGCGTAAGGATTTGACGCACCAGCGTCGGAAAAGTGACTTCGTGAAATCTTGTAGATTTCACTACGTCACTTTTCCGAGGCGTGCCTGCGCCGGAACGCCCCCCCCTGCGCCGGTACGCCCACATGAAACCTGACGCAGGTTTCATGTGGCGCAGGGGTTTACTACGTGACGCATCTCCCTAGATGCGTCACGTTGTAAATATAGCGCAACGCGGCGCATGGTTTGCGTCGCCGCTGCGTCACATGCGTGACGCAACGGCGGTGCAAAAGTGGCGCAAGGGGCTTGTAAATATGCCCCAATGTTCCTTAGCATGAGACCACATTTATTTATATTTCCGCCCCTTTCCCTTTAGGACACAGAGGCCACAAGAACGGCACTTGGGGAATGTTGATGGAAGGACGGGGGTCTGCTCTGCCTTGCAGGCTTTCATCACCGCCATTTGCAATAATTCACAAGGATTTGCAGAAGTAATCCTATCTCGTGCACATAAATGATGCAACATTTCTATCAATCCTTGCCAATGACCTTTTTGCTCTGTGCCTTGGAGGAAGTGGTTCCGGTTACATCACAGGCATTTTGCAAAATCTGTGCCTGCCATTTGACCCGACCCCTCTCTTATTTTAGGAACTTCCTCCTGTAAAACCGGAATCTTACATTTCATTTAAGGGTGGAAATTGGGCAGGAACACAATCACAATTAAAGCAGCTGTAGGGGAAGAAATTTCTCCACAGGGATTTTTTTTTTTTGCTGTGTGAAACAAAAAGAGTCACAGAGTGCAAATGCACTTTTTCAATCAGTTTCCAGAACTGGAATCGCATACCACTACATGCCCTTGTGTGTCTACGGCTACCCACGGTGGTTCTCTTGGGAATTTGTGACAGTTACAGATGCTCATGCGTTCTACTGGAATTCTATGGAATTTCCATAAAAGATGTAAATGTACTCAAAGTCGTGGTAAGTACATTTCTGGCTTTTACAAAGGCATTATATGGAAACTGGAAATTTCCAACCAAGAAACCCTTAACCTTGAAATTGTAACCGAGAAAAATCATACGATGCACCATAGCAGGTATAGCAGAAAATCTGACATAGTGCAGTAAAAGGAAAATGCATACTAATACAGCTCTTCAAAAGGATAATACTGTTTCTTGTGCTAAGTATTGTGAGCAAATATGTTTAGCAAACAATTCTAAAAACATAATAATAGCAATAGAACAATCAAGCTTTGGGAAAGCCAATAGGTCTCGCCTGTGCGAGATCTATTGGCTTTTTCAATGTTTTTTTAGCCATGATGTACAGCAGCACCCCTGTGCAGCATGGCTAAAAGTAAAACAAGTGCTATGACTCGGTCAACGATGGCTGTTTTACAATGCTTTTTTAAAATTTCAACCATTCTGCACAGTAGCCACGCAGCTGTACAACATGTGAAAGAAAACATTGACAAGTAAATCCAAATAGCTCTACTATTTGGCTTTTCAATGATTTGATTTCAAATAATCAGATTCGACCACTAGAGGGCAGAGTTGTGCAATACCAATGCAAAAAAAAAAGAAGAAATAGCACATCAATTACTAATTAATTAATTGCTAATTAAGCTAAATCAATCTGTATTGGGTCCATGCGCCACACAAAGAAACAGAAGCATTGATGGAAGTGGGGCGCTGCCTAATTAGAATGCAGCAAAGAAGAGTGACAATGATGCCAGCGAATAGTAATGGCCGGACTAAAAGCCCATTTAGAGTTTTTTTTTTTTTTAAACAATAGCTCATTGCCAAGCAACAGCGCATGCGCTCCAGCTGCAGGTGACACTTAAAAAGAATTAAAAATATGTTACACAGTGGTAATGGGGTTAAGAGTGACTGGCATGAGGGGTGTGTGAAGGCATGGGACCAAGGGAGTTATAAAAGTGTATTTCTGTGGTTTACGCCCACGAAAAGAACCCCAAAATCATAAAAAGAGATGAGGCAAAGAGGAGGAGAAGAGGCTCACAGGGGCTTGTGGGGACTTAAAGAGGGGAAATCGGGTGGTGGCTTCGCCCAGCGATTAATTTGTGCCGGTGGTTTCCGGTGATTGGCACTAGCACTTAATTTTCAACACTGGGGCTTCTGTCTACCACAAGGTGGCGCTGTCCAGCTACTTTAGAGATGACCACTACAACAGTCAATGTTGAACAACACAGGGGTATATTCACAAGAACGTGTGCTAAATATCACCAAAAAACGTTAACGCAACGTTACACATCGCAGTCCATCGCGGGAAAATAACCCCGTGTTAACGTGGAATTCACAACACGGCGGTACCATGCGATAGTCTCCAGAAACCGCGGACAATGTCCGCGATACAACCACCTCGACGGCGATAGAAACACAAACCCCAACACCAAAAAACATGCGATGGGCCAAAGCGCGATGAGGAAATCAGCGATAAGCAGCGAGAGGCCAGAAAACCCCACGCGTAATGCGGGAAATAGCACAAGAACAGCATACGGAAAATGCCACCACAAACAAAATCAACTGCGGAGTACCACGGACGCACCCTGACCGACTGCAGAGGACATGAGCTCCACAATCCCCACGGAGGAACACCCAGGAATACAGGGCACGTGGAAGGGCAATGAGAAGAGGAAGAGGAAGACGGGGTACAGTCTACAGGAAAACCACATGATCACCACGGATGAGACAGAACACCACCACCAACTGTACGTCACCTCCAACGTGTCATTGGCAACAAAGAGGCAAAGATGGCACACCACCTCGGACCATGTGAATGCCGCCGCATGGCAGAGGAGGACAATGGAAGAGCACAAGAGACGCTGGACTGATGTGAATGGCAAAACCAAGCAGAAACCCGCTGCCAACACGAAAGCAGCAACGCTCCCCGGAGGAGGGGGGCCAGCAGAACACCAGGAGCTGAATGACATGGAGAAGATGGTGGCCACAGTCACCAGTCTGGAAACTGTGACATGACAATGTACAAGTACAACCTGTAACCAGCAAATATATTTTATTCACACATGCTGTGCTTGTGGACATTTTGAACTGTCCCATGATTGACAGGGACGGCCACAATGTGAAGTTCTCATAAGAAGAAATTGGCAATGATGGTGTTCCTACGGGCCAATCCTGCCGCAGCTGCAGTGGGATGTGGGCCACCTGCCCCATCGTCCCCATCATCGTCCGGTACTTCTGGAACTGGGATCCAGGGGGCGTTGGTGCGTACACAGATGTTGGCAACACACAACATGCAACGATGATCTTGCACACGATGTCCGGGCTGTAAAGGAGCCTTCCATCTGTGACGTCCAGGCACCTGAAATGGGACTTCAACACGCCAAATGTGCGTTCCACGATGCGCCTGGTGCATATGTGGGCCGCATTGTACTGCCTCTGGGCGGGTGTGTTCAGGTCTCGGAGGGGTGTCATCAGCCAAGGGCAGAGTGCATATCCTTGATCACCTGGGACAGTGCAGAGAGAAAAGAGTCAATACTTGGTTCGGCATGATGTGATGGCAGGCCCACTGATCCAGTGACGCCTCTGCTGGCTGTGTGTGGGGTGAGTGTAAGCCAGCCCTCAGGGAGTAGCTGGTGCTGGCAACAACTCCAACAGTCATCAGGCACTCAGAAATGCAATGTCAGAACAACAAGGGAGCACGACTTGAGTCGCACAGGCTTAGTGGCCCCGGATGCACAGCGGCCGACACGCGCCTACAGCCACGGGACGCTGACCTGCGGGAGACTGGGGTAGGGTCATGAGGGCAGAGCAGGGTTTCGAATGTCTCAGAGGTGCCTTCCGCGGAGTGTCTCGGGGAGAATGGGAGGTGTACCCCCAGGCAGGCGCGCAACGCCCATTGGGCTCAAAGGGCTTCAGCCGCCCCCCATCGTGTGTGGCAGCCCGGGCTGAGACAGCTTCCCGGGCACACACACAGCCGCACCAGAGTACTTCACAGGTCTTTAAAAGACCATTAGCTTGTAAATGAGGCTCTGTTGTTTTTTCACCTCTTTAGAGCCCCTGCATCCCCACTCTGCCTATTGCTGGAATAATTAGCCCCCCCGAATTTTTTTCGTAGCCCCACCCGAAATTTGGCTCTAGTTGCGCATCTGCCCCCAGGGCATGATGCAGAGGGCACATGCCAGCTGTGACCGGCAACATGGCGGATATGAATGCCACAGACTCATGCCAGACACCAAGGGGCAGATTTACAAGGCCCTTGTGCCACTTATGCGTCACTTTTCCCATGTTAAAAGTGACGCAAAAGTGGCGCAAGGGGCTTGTATATCTGCCCCCAAGTCCGTACCTGCCCGTTGCTGATGACAACCCCCAGGCCACTGGCTCAGACACCAACGATGTCCCGCCGGAGGCTGACGGTCATTCACGGCGCACAGGGTTAGTGGCACCAGGTCAGACCTTGCTACTGGTTGACCTCCTCCGTAACCGTGATCCGTGTTACCACCGGACTGTGACGCATCCCCCTCTCAGTCCTCCCCCTGCGTACACTGGCATGGACCCTGCCATTGATCAATGATGACTCAGTTCAGGATGTGGGACATGCTGGACTGCAGTGTAGCCGGGCTGCAGCGGTGGGGTATGTAAATGAATGGGGACCCCTGGGGGCCTGTGTCATGGAGGACAGCGATGGCCTGAGGAGGCCGCCAAGGTCGCGGGCATGGGTCTTGGAGCTAGCACTTGCACGTGGTGGGCCCTCTTTGACACACGACGGTGTCGGCAGGTGAGCAGTGCGGCCTTGGAGCGCTGGTGCGGGCAGGCCTGGTCTGGGTATCAGCATCCTGGGGTGCAGCAGGCGCACAGGCTCGCAGGCCCCGCTGCTCACGGCGTCAACTTCGTGGCGGACTGCGAGGCGCAGCACTGGGAGTGACATTGGGCTTTCCGGGAGTGAACCACGCTCTGCGCCACGGGGTTTTTATCCACACCCCTGCGCAAGCCTGTTGTACTCCGGGCCCACCCACTACGCTCACGCACACAGAGGGGGGCACAGCGAGCGACATTTCCGCGATCTGACCCACGGCCTGGGGTGACATGGTTGCGTCCACTGTTCACTACTCTCCAGTCACCAGCAGTTGATGTCTGCATGGACATATCTGTGGTTTGCATACCCATGTCTGTCCGGCATATCCACGCCTCACTTGTCGTTGTATACATTCCCATTCACGGGTCACTTGCATCCTTCGCACATGGCTGCATTCCGAATCTCCACACGTTCAGCTGTTGTGTGGCTGTGGTGCCATGATATAGCTGTATTGTGTGCAGGGGAAGCCCAGGGTCCCCATGGAGTTGTGTTGTCGTGTCTGGTAGGTGGGCATGTTGATTTACATGTTGTATGTGGTTTGGTCACGTGTGCATTCCCACAGTTGTGCTTTGTGTGATGGTGGCTTTGAGGTGTGTGGTGTGTAGATTTGGTACTTACCAACGAGCAGTCCAGTTCCATAGGTGCCATCCCGGAAGCGCTGGTTGATGGTGGACTGTCGGAAGATGTAGGAATCGTGCACACTGCCTGGGTAGTTTGCAACGACATTAGTGAACATTCCCCAGTGGTCCACTATTGCCTGCACATTGATGGAATGCGTGTGCTTTCTGTTGCGGTAGTGGTGTGCAGTATCCGCAGGGGGCACAAGTGGGACATGTGTGCAGTCAATGGCCCCCAACACGTGTGGGAAGTTAGCAAAGGCGTAGAAGCCTTGCTTTGTCTCCAGCTGTTCCTGCGCAGTGTGGGGGAAGTGAAGGTACTGGGGTACCAAGCTGATGATGGCATCCAAGACAGGTGTGAGGAACTTTGATAGGGCTGGCTGTGAGACTCCTCTGACTCTGGCAGTTGTTGGTTGGAAGGTCCCAGAGGCCAACAGGTGCAGCACGGCCAGCAGCTTTGTCTGCGGAGGGATGTTGGTTCTCCGCTGTGTTGGTACCGTCAGCCTGTGGGCAATGATGGTCAGGATGCGGAGGATGGTTGTCCTTTTGAGCCTGTAGTGGGCGATGACTTCCTCGGGCGTTAGGTCTGTGAGACTGGTGCGTTTTTGGTAGGTCCGCTGTCTTACTCTGCGCTGCCTCTGGGGGGGTGGCGGTCCTGGGGGCGGTGGCGGTGGGTGTTGTGGCCCTATTGGGGCTCCGAGCTGCATGATGAGTAGCTCCATGGCGTCGTTTGTTCTTCGGGTTTGGCTGTGTGCGGGGCTCCGTTGCCTACTGCAGGTAGTCGTCCGGCTTTACACCAGCTGAAGGCAGGTGTTAAATACCTGCTGCTACCGCGGCTTATCGCCTGTTTTTGACTCGCATCCCAGTTCTGGCAGTTCATTGTGAAAGTGGTGTAGTGATGTTTTCGTGTGTTTTTGCACGGGAACGCCTACTCTGCATCTCATTAGGGTTAGTTGGTGGTGTCCACCGTGGTGTTAAGTTTTGGGGCAGTTATCGCGGGAATGCTGGCGATGTCAGCAGTTTGCACCCGCTTGTGAATGGGGTGTTAAATCTATCTCCACTTTTGATGAGTTAAGGTGGAGATAAATCGGAGATAAGTCCTTGTGAATATGCCCCACAATTGCTAACCATTACACCCCTACAAGTGTGACAATTTGGACTATGCAAACACAAGGAGATGATGGACGGAGAGCTGAAACTTTTCAAAAACTCACCCCCAGTCACCGATCTGGGTTGAATCCATCATCGTTCTTTAGCTTACTTCGCCACCCAAGTTCAGACCGAGCCATATGCAAATCAGTCTTGACCCTATTCATCATGGGAACAGTCCAGCCCAAACTGCCAAGCCAGGTTTTCCTTGGACCAGAAACAAGCATCCTGGGGCCAGTTTTGGGGTAACACCCATGAACAGCCAGGCTAGCTTGAATCCAGTGGCAAAGTGAGCAAGTGACCCACTCCTGGACATACTCGGCCAACTTAGGGCGAACAAAGCAAACACAAGGAGATGATGGACGAAGCGCTGAAACTTTTCAGTCACTCACCCCCCAGTCACAGATCTGGGTTGAATCCATCATCGTTCTTTAGCTCACTTTGCCACCTCAGTTCAGACACAGCCATATGCAAATCAGTCTTGAACCTGTTTTGGACTATTCCAGGCCCCTAAGCTATAAGAATGGCTTGGGCAGAAGGTATTAGTTATTTTTACTGTATATTGAATTAATACAATGCACTAAAAATGACTATTGCCTGCCGCCCAAGACATTCTTATAGCTTTGGGAGCCTGAAATAGTCTGAATTGTCACACTTGTAGGAGTGTGATGGTTGGTAGTTGTGTTCTTACTAACACTGGCAGCAGAGGCAATGTATGGTACAAGCTGCAGTGGCCTCCTGACAAGAGCCCTGGCACTTATGTTTTTACAAATTAAGCACTGGCTTCTTCTACAAAGAAGAAATGCTGGAAATAAATATGAACAAAATGCTTCTTTGTGGTCATGGTGACATTTAAAATTGTGTTAATAGCTCTCTTAATTGCAGCATTATTTACTTTCACTTAGACTGACTCATTTCCAAGTCTTTAACAAATGAAGGATCTAATCACAATTAATGTTTGTGCTTTAAAAAGTTTCAAATTATTTCAGTGTATTGGACATTGTGTTATATTTTGAAGTATGGTATTCCACTTTTGTAAATTGTTGTGTTAGAATTTTACCATCCGGCCACTTGGTGGTGCTCATGAAGGCACTCTGGGATCCTGCCTTTATCCCTGAGTAAGATTATGTACTCTTCTACACCCAGGATTCCCAGCACCAATTCATATTCCAGTCCAGGATTCTGCACCATTTTCCTGATGCATAATAGTCTCTTTAATCCTTTCTCTCTACAAACCCTGCCCGAATCACGTCCCATTGGCGGAACTCTATTTTCTCTCTTGATTCCGGATTCCACAGTCTTACTGACCTCTTTATACCTGCCTTCTGGACTTTTCACTTTCTTGGCTCTGACCCGTACTCGGTTGCTGGATTTTCCCACGCCACACCTTGTGTCTGCTGGTATTCCGCTGGTCTTCCTCTTTCCAGGTACCAGGACAGCCTTCCCTTCATTGGTGGTTCCTTGATTCCTTGCAGCTGTGCTCTTCCCCTGAGCCTTCAGCTATTTTAACTCTGTAGCCAATCGTTAATTTGTAAACAAAATAAGTGCCAGGGCTTTCGTCAAGAGGCAGGTTACACCAGCCCATTTCTCCTGTTAGCAATGCCTAATACAGAACCAACTACTAACCATGAAAGTGGAGTTAGGATGTGGCGTAATGGCCAGAGCTGCCAATTTCGGAGTTGGGGAACCAGGTCCAAGCCTCGGCGTCGGCTCAACATCCTGTGATTCTGAGCAAATCACCTACCATAAATGAATGTGTCCTTAATAGGTGCTCATGAAAAGCAACGGTGTTGATGGTTAAGTGCTGGTGCTGATGATTAAGTGTCGGTGCTGAGCACCGGAAACCACCGGCTCAAGTTAAGCACTGTTACTGTAGCCCAGAGTGCAACTTACTGCTGTCAAGTCTCCTTGTGCTCTGTCGCGTTCCTGCTGCTGTCATTCCAGGCTTGAGCTTTGATTCTGCTTCCCATACTTCCTGAAGCCATTTTACTGTGTTTGTCTATTTCTAGTATTTGTTTCTGTCCCTTGTTTCCCTGTATCTCTGTCCCTTTTTAGGTCTCGCCTACGCAGCGCGCATGCGCTGCTTAGGCAAAAAGACCTTTTGCCATTGATTCGGCTTTTCAGCCTAAAACGTGCACGCGTTCCATTGCCTTCAATGGCAACGCGTGCACGTTTGGCAATTCACTTGCGGGAGCGAGCGGCGCCATATGGTAGCAATTATCGCTCCTGGCGCCGCTCGCTCCCGCAAGTGAATCGTGCAGGCTCCCTCCTCTCCCCCTCCCCTGCTGCCGTGCGGGCGCGCGCGCGCTTGTTTAGAATGTATTTCCTTCCACCCTGCCGCCCACCTCTAGCTCTTGCATTGCCCCAGCCAACTTTCTGTTGCTCCCACTCCCTTGCATGATTTCATACCCATCCATTGTTTTCCCACCCACTCCTTCATTGCTCTCTCACCCCTCCTATCCCAAAGCGTTTATGTTCCATTTTTGTGGGGGCCCTGCCGCTGCCGAGCTGTTCCGTTTTCAAAAAGTGCTTTCATGTAAGTACAAATTGATATTTTTTATTTACCTCTTCTAATAAACAGGGAATGCCCAAAATGCACCATGGAAATTTCTAGAATATCGCTGTTAGACTTGGCATCTTTTGGCGTGTTTCCCCTGACTTTTTGCTTTCTGACCTCCCGGTTTTGACTCTGTTTTTGCTGGTGTGATGATTCTGCGCACTTTCCTCACTGCGGTCCAGTGGGAAAGTGCAAGTGCTCCTGTATAAAATGCGTTATGGATTGGTGTTTCCACGATTGGCCTATTTGGGTTATGTGTCAGTCCCTTGTAAAGTGCACTGCGAGTGCCAGGGCCTATAGACCAAATGCTGTTGGTGGGCTGCAGCACTGGATTGTGCCACCCACGCAAACAGCCCGTAAAGTGTAACTCGGGCCTGCCATTGCAGAGCCTGTGCGCAGCCTGGGGCTGCCATGTCGACTTGGCAAGTGCACACACTTGCAAGTCCCCAAACCTTCCCTTTGCTACATGTTAGTCACCCCTAAGGTAGGCCCAAGGTACCCCTGTGGGCAGGGTGCGGTGTATGCGAAAGGTAGGACATGCCCGGGTGTGTGCGGCATGTCCTGATAGTGAATTACAGCCTAGTTCATTTTTCACTATTGCAAGGCTACCTGTTCCCCCTAGGCCAGAACGGGCAGTTTTGATTATTACAGCTTATAATCCTAACTGACCTCGGGAACATGGTAGAAATTCGAGTTTAGTATGCCTGGACTCAGAATGATAAAATGCATCTTTTAGTGAAGTTGGTTTTAACATCCTGTGTTTGAAAATACCACTTTTAGAAAGTGGGTATTTTCTTGTCTAACCATCCAAGCCTGCCTCTGCGAGGTTGTGTATTCCTTGTCTGGAGTGTGAGTGACAGGGGCTGGGGGATGCCAGGAGACAGGGTGAGTCAGCACAGGGCTGAATAGCAAGATCTACATGTAGATGGGTGGGAGGGGTCGCACCTGGGCCCTGAATAGGACAGTGCCTTCCCTCCACAATGCTGGCTCCACCTCCTGTGGTGCGTCTGATGTCCCTGGCCTACTCACTGAAAGAAGGGACGGAGACTTGTCAACAAAGTGCTCCAGAACTGGTTTGGACTAGGCAAAGGCCTCTCTGCCTTCAGAGAACAAAGGAAATTGGGATATAAATATTGGGGCCCTGACCCCATGAATTTAGATCTCGCTGGAATCAAGGAACCTGCCAAGACGAAGAGCTGGAAGAGCTGCCAGGAGGAGTACTGCCCCTTTGCTGTGTTGTTGCTTTGTTGGGTTGGCCTGCAGCTGCTGCTTCTGCCTTGGGCAGTGAAAGGACTGGACTGAACTTTCTACAAACTTGTGCTGAGTATCTCCAAGGGCCTGGAACCGAGCTGGCCTCCTGTTAAGAAGTCTCAGGGACTGCAAAGACTTCACAAGCCTCTGGGTACCGCTTCTGGAACGCTGTTTCAGTTGCCACAGAGGAAGGGAACTGCAACCGACTCCATCAACCGAATCCATCCCTGGCCGGTGACCTGTTTGCACCGCAGACCGCATCGCCCCGCTTCGCATCGCAACCCTGGTCTCACCGTGGGCGACGTCCGACGCCGCCAACATCGAGCCGCTGCTTGCACCGTGACCTGTGGGCACCGCAGTTCGCATCGCATCGCTTCACTGAACCAACCGGACCCGACCGACGCAGTCGCTGCAACTGGCTCAAGAGTCGAGACCGCACCGCATTTGGGGCACAGCTCGCACGTCTGCGACGCACCGCTCCGACTCGCACCGCTGTCCGACGCCAGCTCCCGCACTCCGGGTAGGTCGCCTGCATCGCAACCTGTCAGCACCGCATCGAGCATCGTCTCACCCTGCATCGCACGCCTTGGACTTACCGACTCCGTCTGCACGACGCTCATCGAGCCGCTGCCTGCACCGCATCGAGGGACACCGCACCTTGCATCGCTCCGTCTTGCACCGCAACCGCGACGAACGCCGACCGGCTCGTACACTCCGTACCAGCCACAACGAGAAAGGTACTGTAACCGAGTCTGTTCACGACTCTGCTGGCCCGTATCGACGCGGTCGGCTGGAACTGTTAGACTCTGTGGTTTTCAGCATCACGGTAGGCTCGGACGGAGCTACCGACTCGTACAAACTTTGCTTTTGTGCTATTCCTGCAAAGAAGAAGTTACCGTATCAAGTATTCATTCGTAAAGTATAGTATTGTGGATTTTTGTCGTAATTGGTCTTGTCTTGAGTATATAAAATATTGGTTATTTTTCTAAACTGGTATGGTGTCCGTTTGTAGTGCTTACACTGTATTACTGTTGGTTATGTGCAAATGCTTTACACACTGCCTCTGAATTAAGCCTGACTGCTCGTGCCAAGCTACCACGAGGGTGAGCAGGGGTTACTTCACGAGTGTAACACCCTTACCCTGACTAGGAAGAAGGGTCCCTACTTGGACAAAGGTGCAAGCCCTTGCCAACTAGAGATCCCATTTCTAACATTGGTGGCAGCGGTGGGATAGGACTTGTGTTTGCACTTGACGTACAGTGATTGGTGTGCACTACTACCATATCGCAGACCATTACGTACCACATACTGGTTCTTTTTCTTTTGGCCTATTTTTGATCTTGCCAGTTTCAACTCACTACTTTTGTCATGCCTGAATCAATTGCATCATCCGTTGCATCTCTGGAAGTTATCTTTGAGGAGGATAGGTTGGAATCCTACGCCGTAAAGGAGTTACGAGCGATTTGTAAAAACCTGAAAGTCCAAATTAAAGGCCTCACAAGGAAGGAGGAGCTACAGAAGGCGCTGAGGGCCTGGGTAGCAGCCAGACATGCCAATGGGCAGCCTGGTAATCTCAGTGAGGAGGTGGAGGAGCCTATTTCCAGGGTGGATGTGCTTTTGGGTAGGGGGGAACCCGCCAGGTCAGGCAGCAGCAGTCTGTCCCCAGAGGAGCTGGAGGACAGGCGGGAGGCAAGGCAGTTTGAGCTGCAGAAGCTCAGGCTGGAGAGTGAGCGGGAGGAGAAGAGATTGGCCATAGAGGAGAGGAAGATGCTCTTAGAGCATGAGAGAGAACTGAAGGAGCTAGAACTTAGGAGTAAGTCAGGCTCAGATGGTGGCAGCAATTCGTCCAGAAAGGCAGACAGGATTGTGCACATTCCCAAGAACGTAGGCAAGGAATTCAAGAAGGGGGATGACATACAAAGGTGGTTTCAGGGTTATGAGGCAGCCATACACATGAATGGAGTCCCTGAGGAGAATTGGGGAGCAGGATTGTGGCCACTTTTCCCTGAAGAAGCAAGGAATGCTCTGATAGCTTTGGGTAAGGGGTATCACCTCACCTATGCTGACATGAAGGATGCCCTTCTCACGAAGTATGGTCTTACTCCTGAAAAGTACAGGGATCAGTTCAGGTCCAGTAAGAAGTCTGATGCCAACACTTGGTTGGAATGTGTGGATGTGTTCTGCAGGTCTCTGGATGGTTGGGTGAAGGGCAGTAGTGTAACAGATTTTCAGGGGCTCTACAACTTGATTGCCTGGGAGCACTTGTCTAGTCTATGTTTTGCAGATCTGCGCCAGCACCTAGTGGATAGTAAGCTAACTGACCCCAGGAAGCTTGCTATGGAAGCGGACCGCTGGGTGAGTACCAGGGTCCACAAGAAAGCGTTTGGGGGAGACTCAGCCAAAGGTGGGCAGGGTCCCCAGCAGAAAAGTGGGGGGACAAGGGTAAAGCACAGGAGTTCTCTAAGGGGCCCCAAACTAGTACCCAGGGTAAAGGTTCCCAGCCCCCCGGTGATAAGAAGAAAGATGTCTCCACAGGGAAGCCTGTTGAGACCGGCCCCCGCAAGTGTTATGCATGTGACCAGGTAGGTCACTTTAAGGGGGACCCCAAGTGCCCGAAGGGGACACAGCCGCCCACCGGTGGACACTCCAAAGTGTTGGCTAGTGTAGCGCTTGGGGAGGAGGGGTGCCCACAGGAGGGTGGGGATCCCGCAGAAATGACCCTTGTCTCACTAGGGGACAGTGAGATGGTCCCAGGAAACCAGGTGCCCCCTAACACAAAGAAATATAGCACCTGGGTGACCATTAATGGGAACAGGGTAGAGGCTCTCAGAGATACTGGAGCCAGTGTGACCTCAGTCCGGTGTCACCTGGTGTCTGAGAAGCAAGTAGTCCCAGGAGCATTCCACCAAGTAGTTGCTGTAGACAACTCAGAGCGCCAATGTATGGTGGCGCAGGTTCCCTTTGAATGGGGAGGGGGTCTCAGGTCCCTTGAGGGTGGTTGTGAGCCCTACCATGCCTGTAGATTGTCTGCTAGGAAACGACCTGGAGCAGTCCTCATGGAAGGAGGTTGAGCTCAGGTCTCACTTGGAGATGCTTGGGTTGCCAGAGTGGGCATGCGTGTCCACTCGGTCAATGGCAGCCAGAAAGGGTGATCAAGAGGACTTGGAGCCTGAAACAGTGGCCCAAGTCCCTGCCAAGAGAAAGGGCAGGGGGCGCGGAAACCGGCCCCCGAAGTTCCCACGGACCGGGAGGAGGCGGACCTCGAGAGGGACGCCCGGTGCCTACAGGGGAGCAGGTAGCCGAACTGGGAGACATCTCTGAGCTGACCCATTGGCAGCAAGAAGGGGGTCCCACCAGGGAGGAGTTCTGCAGGGAGCAGAACGAGTGCCCTACTCTGGAGGGTCTGCGGCGGCAGGCTGCAGACCAGGCAGCTGGTAATCAGTCCGGGTCACATCTGATCTACTGGGAGAGTGGTCTCCTATACAGTGAGCCTAAGGTTGCTGAGCCTGGGTCAGCCCGTGTGCTGGTGGTACCCCAGCGCTTCAGGACCTTCCTACTGGGTCTGGCTCATGACGTGCCTTTGGCAGGACATTTGGGGCAGGACAAGACCTTTGACAGGCTTGTCACCCACTTCTTTGGCCCCAAATGCGAAGGCAGTCAGATGCACACTGTAGGTCTTGCCAAACTTGCCAGGCAAGTGGTAAGAGTGGGAGGAAGGTCAAAGCTCCTCTCCAACCTTTTCCTGTTGTTAGAACACACTTTGAAAGGGTAGGGATGGATATTGTGGGGCCACTGGACCCCAAGACAGCCATGGGCAACAGGTACATCCTGGTCTTGGTGGACCATGCCACCCGGTACCCGGAGGCAATCCCTCTCAGGACAACGACGGCGCCAGTGGTGGGCCGGGCGTTAATGGGGATCTTTTCCCGTGTGGGATTCCCCAGAGAGGTGGTTTCTGATAGGGGGACCAATTTCATATCGAAGTATATGACATCCCTGTGGAAGGAGTGTGGTGTAACCTACAAGTTCACCACTCCTTACCACCCACAAGGAAACGGTCTGGTGGAGAGATTCAACCAGACCTTGAAAGGCATGATCAAGGGTCTAACAGAACCCATGAGGCATAAGTGGGACGTCCTCTTGCCATGCCTACTCTTTGCATACAGGGAGGTGCCTCAGAAGTCTCTTGGGTACAGCCCCTTTGAGCTCCTGTATGGCCACCCTGTCAGAGGACCTCTGAGTTTGGTAAAGGAAGGCTGGGAGGCGGCTCCCAGGAAAACTCCCCAGGATGTATTTAGCTACATGCTGGCCTTTAGAAACCAAACTGCCCGCTTCAGGAAACTCGCTCAGGCGAACCTAGAAGCAAGCCAGGAAGAAATGAAGAGATGGTATGACCAGAATGCCACTCTGGTCGAATTTCAACCTGGGCAAAAAGTGTGGGTAATGGCCCCAGTGGCACCTTGTGCCTTGCAGGACAAGTGGACTGGGCCATATGAGGTAAAGGAGCGCAAAAGTGACGTCACCTACCTGGTGGATTTGCAGGCTCCAAGGAACCCTTTGAGGGTCCTTCACGTGAACCGCCTCAAGCCCCACTTCGAGAGGTCCGAAGTGAGTATGCTCTTGGCGACAGATGATAGGGTGGAAGAGGAGAGTGAGCCTCTCCCTGACCTCCTGTCTACCAAGGAGCATGATGGGTCAGTAGAGGGTGTGATCCTCTCCCCTACTCTGACTCAGGAGCAGCAGGGGACTGTCGCCAGTTGTTGGGACAGTTCGCCCCACTGTTCTCTCTGACCCCCGGTGTTACTCACTGGTGTACCCATGACGTGGACACTGGTGACAGCCCTCCTGTGAAGCACAAGATTTACAGGTTGACTGACAGGGTCAGAGCCAGCATCAAGGAGGAGGTCTCTAAGATGTTGGCGTTAGGGGTGATTGAGCCCTCCCACAGTCCTTGGGCCAGCCCAGTGGTCTTGGTCCCAAAGGCTGCGGCGCCCGGTGCCACTCCAGAACTCCGGTTTTGTGTGGACTACCGTGGGCTCAATGCCGTCACCAGGACTGACGCGCACCCCATCCCCAGAGCTGATGAGCTCATTGATCGGTTGGGAGCTGCCCGGTTCCTCAGCACGTTTGATTTGACGTCTGGGTACTGGCAGATTGCCTTAACCGATGGGGCCAAGGAGAGATCAGCATTCTCAACCCCAGAAGGTCATTACCAATTCCGGGTGATGCCCTTTGGGTTGAAGAATGCCCCTGCCACCTTTCAGAGGTTGGTCAATCAGGTGTTGGCTGGGCTGGAGGATTTCAGTGCCGCCTACCTGGATGACATTGCTGTGTTCAGTTCCAGCTGGGAAGAACATTTACAGCACCTTGAGAAAGTGTTGAGGGCTCTGCAAGGTGCAGGCCTCACGATCAAGGCCAGTAAATGCCAGATCGGGCAGGGGTCGGTGGTGTACTTGGGACACCAGGTAGGAAGCGGCCAGGTGGCCACTTACACCCAAGATTGACACCATTCTGGCTTGGGAGCCCCCCAAGACCCAGACAGAGGTGAGAGCCTTCTTAGGTCTCACCGGTTACTATAGGAGATTTGTTAAGGGCTATGGCACCATCGTTGCCCCTTAACAGAGCTGACCTCTAAGAGGCAGCCCAGGAAAGTGATCTGGACTGAGTCCTGCCAGAAAGCTTTTGATGCCCTGAAGGCAGCCATGTGCACGGCGCCCGTGCTCAAGGCACCTGACTTCTCCAAGGAATTTGTCGTGCAGACTGACGCTTCAGAGCATGGTGTGGGAGCGGTGCTCTCACAACTGAACGAAGAGGGCCTGGATCAGCCTGTAGTCTTCCTTAGCAGGAGACTACTTCCCAGGGAACAGAGGTGGAGTGCCATAGAAAGGGAAGCTTTTGCTGTGGTCTGGGCACTGAAGAAGTTGAGACCATACCTGTTTGGGACTCACTTCCGGGTTCAGACAGACCACAGGCCCCTCAGATGGTTGATGCAAATGAGGGGTGAGAATCCAAAACTGCTGAGGTGGTCCATCTCCCTACAGGGAATGGACTTTACGGTGGAACACCGTCCTGGTACAGAACACGCCAACGCAGATGGTCTGTCCAGGTTCTTCCGCCTTAGTGAAGAGAACTCCAATGGGGTTGGGTAGTTCTCCCTACTTTCAGCTGGAGGGGACATGTGTTAGACTTGGCATCTTTTGGCGTGTTTCCCCTGACTTTTTGCTTTCTGACCTCCCGGTTTTGACTCTGTTTTTGCTGGTGTGATGATTCTGCGCACTTTCCTCACTGCGGTCCAGTGGGAAAGTGCAAGTGCTCCTGTATAAAATACGTTATGGATTGGTGTTTCCACGATTGGCCTATTTGGGTTATGTGTCAGTCCCTTGTAAAGTGCACTGCGAGTGCCAGGGCCTATAGACCAAATGCTGTTGGTGGGCTGCAGCACTGGATTGTGCCACCCACGCAAACAGCCCATAAAGTGTAACTCGGGCCTGCCATTGCAGAGCCTGTGCGCAGCCTGGGGCTGCCATGTCGACTTGGCAAGTGCACACACTTGCAAGTCCCCAAACCTTCCCTTTGCTACATGTTAGTCACCCCTAAGGTAGGCCCAAGGTACCCCTGTGGGCAGGGTGCGGTGTATGCGAAAGGTAGGACATGCCCGGGTGTGTGCGGCATGTCCTGATAGTGAATTACAGCCTAGTTCGTTTTTCACTATTGCAAGGCTACCTGTTCCCCTAGGCCAGAACGGGCAGTTTTGATTATTACAGCTTATAATCCTAACTGACCCCGGGAACATGGTAGAAATTCGAGTTTAGTATGCCTGGACTCAGAATGATAAAATGCATCTTTTAGTGAAGTTGGTTTTAACATTCTGTGTTTGAAAATACCACTTTTAGAAAGTGGGTATTTTCTTGTCTAACCATCCAAGCCTGCCTCTGCGAGGTTGTGTATTCCTTGTCTGGAGTGTGAGTGACAGGGGCTGGGGGATGCCAGGAGACAGGGTGAGTCAGCACAGGGCTGAATAGCAAGATCTACATGTATATGGGTGGGAGGGGTCGCACCTGGGCCCTGAATAGGACAGTGCCTTCCCTCCACAATGCTGGCTCCACCTCCTGTGGTGCGTCTGATGTCCCTGGCCTACTCACTGAAAGAAGGGACGGAGACTTGTCAACAAAGTGCTCCAGAACTGGTTTGGACTAGGCAAAGGCCTCTCTGCCTTCAGAGAACAAAGGAAATTGGGATATAAATATTGGGGCCCTGACCCCATGAATTTAGATCTCGCTGGAATCAAGGAACCTGCCAAGACGAAGAGCTGGAAGAGCTGCCAGGAGGAGTACTGCCCCTTTGCTGTGTTGTTGCTTTGTTGGGTTGGCCTGCAGCTGCTGCTTCTGCCTTGGGCAGTGAAAGGACTGGACTGAACTTTCTACAAACTTGTGCTGAGTATCTCCAAGGGCCTGGAACCGAGCTGGCCTCCTGTTAAGAAGTCTCAGGGACTGCAAAGACTTCACAAGCCTCTGGGTACCGCTTCTGGAACGCTGTTTCAGTTGCCACAGAGGAAGGGAACTGCAACCGACTCCGTCAACCGAATCCATCCCTGGCCGGTGACCTGTTTGCACCGCAGACCGCATCGCCCCGCTTCGCATCGCAACCCTGGTCTCACCGTGGGCGACGTCCGACGCCGCCAACATCGAGCCGCTGCTTGCACCGTGACCTGTGGGCACCGCAGTTCGCATTGCATCGCTTCACTGAACCAACCGGACCCGACCGACGCAGTCGCTGCAACTGGCTCAAGAGTCGAGACCGCACCGCATTTGGGGCACCGCTCGCACGCCTGCGACGCACCGCTCCGACTCGCACCGCTGTCCGACGCCAGCTCCCGCACTCCGGCTAGGTCGCCTGCATCGCAACCTGTCAGCACCGCATCGAGCATCATCTCACCCTGCATCGCACGCCTTGGACTCACCGACTCCGTCTGCACGACGCTCATCGAGCCGCTGCCTGCACCGCATCGAGGGACACCGCACCTTGCATCGCTCCGTCTTGCACCGCAACCGCGATGAACGCCGACCGGCTCGTACACTCCGTACCAGCCACAACGAGAAAGGTACTGTAACCGAGTCTGTTCACGACTCTGCTGGCCCGTATCGACGCGGTCGGCTGGAACTGTTAGACTCTGTGGTTTTCAGCATCACGGTAGGCTCGGACGGAGCTACCGACTCGTACGAACTTTGCTTTTGTGCTATTCCTGCAAAGAAGAAGTTACCGTATCAAGTATTCATTCGTAAAGTATAGTATTGTGGATTTTTGTCGTAATTGGTCTTGTCTTGAGTATATAAAATATTGGTTATTTTTCTAAACTGGTGTGGTGTCCGTTTGTAGTGCTTACACTGTATTACTGTTGGTTATGTGCAAATGCTTTACACACTGCCTCTGAATTAAGCCTGACTGCTCGTGCTAAGCTACCACGAGGGTGAGCAGGGGTTACTTCACGAGTGTAACACCCTTACCCTGACTAGGAAGAAGGGTCCCTACTTGGACATAGGTGCAAGCCCTTGCCAACTAGAGATCCCATTTCTAACAATCGCTGTGAAGTTATATTGATTTTTAGAATATGGATAGCTGTGTGTTTGCGCACAGGGTCAGCCAGGACCCAGGTAAACCTACCAATCCAGGACATTTCTGAAAACCAGGCAATCCAGGGTCGTGCATCCACTATGTTTTCTTACACAGGATGCCTTAAGGCCTGAATGTCATAACTATACCTAAACACCCAAATTCCCCCCATTCTGTATGGGGGACGGCAGCAGTTTTCAGGCCCGAGGTTGGCTGGCACCTACAGTGTCCTATCAAGCCTGGGTTTTTCTGAAACCTAAACACCATGGGGAACCCAGAGTGGTGTCGCTTCCTTGGAACCCTACTATTGATCTTTTCTTCATCCTAAACTCGGGATGCCTCTGTCAGACCAAAGCATGGATTACTCTTTTAGCACTGTGGGCTTTTCGTGCAGGTTTTATTTCTATTTGATCTTCGGTTGTTTCTCTCCTCCTTTAGTTGCTTTCATTTTTTAATTTTGAAGAGTAAACATTATTTTTGCTACTTTTTTTGTTTCTTAGAGTCCCTTTTCTCTTTTAACCTAGATTCATTTCTTTATAACTGCTTGTGCTTGATCGGTTGGAAGTTGCATTAATCAAGTCTGGTTGCTTTTCTCTTGCAGCTCTCCCTTGTGTGCAACTTTATGTAAACATGCTGTTATGTTTCAGTCTCTCTGCCAGACGAGGGATTGACGACAGTCCCTCTTCCTTGACAGTTTCTCCCATGTCTAATGGATATTTACCTCTTTTAGGGGTGCTGCGTGCTAGACACACTTTTAGTAGGTTGGATTCCCACCGATCCCCAAATAGGCTCAACTCAATTCAGAATAATGCCTTTGTGGAAACTGATAAAATAGTCTATATCGAGGTATTAATTCATGGTTTTACCATGACGCCTTTCAAACTGCATTTCATAATATCAATAATAAATAACAAATCAAATACGTTTTAAACAGATTCTTAAGCACAGTTTGTTTTCCTTTTCACCCTGATTTGCATGAGGCTTAGTGTGTTGCAAATGCATAGGGGCTGTTTCGGGGGAGGGTGTGGGACTCATTAGCTTTTGCAGCTTGTATCCTGAACGACTGTGCCTTGAGCTACACTGTTTTCCCTATACTGGTTCGCTTCTGCGCTAGTGGCTGGTGCACTTTGGCATGAGAAAATCGATTTTGAATTTCTTGTGCTGAATTATGCTGCTTCTTGGGCAGCTGAACATTAATTACTTGAAAAAAAAAGATCAACCATTTCAGTAATCAATGCCTTACTCCGGTTTTCCCCATTACTGATTTTGTCACTAGAATAATGTATCTGTAAAAACATATTCTGATAATGCAAGTAGTAGTTTGTGCATGCTGAATGCTAAAAGGACCTTGACATGCCAACCCTTAAGTGGGATGTACTGTATTTTTAGACACAAAGTGAAGGTTGCCATGTGTGCATGCCTCTTGTGTGTGCAGCCTGCCTTGGGGCGATGATGCAAACTCACTGATGGGCCAACACCACAAAATGAGAAGGAGTCACAGAGCCTTCTCAGGCGCTGCCCCAAAGATCTGGAACTCTCTTCCACCGGAAGTCCGACTAATTTCCTCCATGACTACCTTCAACAAGCATTGGCATAGCCAATAGGTCTCGCCTTTGGGACCTTACAAGTGTTTAGCCATGCAACAGTTGATGTTGTTGCACCAAGGATATTGTGCTGGATAACTAAAGACTTATAAGGTCCCAAAGGCGAGACCTATTGGCTATGCCAATGCTTGTTTAAGTATTGTGTTAGCAATTGTTCCTAGTCTCTTGTCTGCACTCTTCTTGATCTGCCCTGTTATATGCAGACTCATTGCCTTGCCTTCTTCCACCGCAAGATCGCCGACATCCACGACAGCTTCAACACCCAGACAGCCCCTACTAAGATAGATACACCAGACCCGCCGCACACCATCGACCATGACCCCTTGCCAGCCTGGGCCAGCGTGAACATCGATGACACCATCAAGACCATGAGCACAATACACTCCGGCTCCCCGTCAGACCCTTTCCCGCACCACATCTTCAACAAAGCCAGCAGCTCCATCGCACCCCACCTGTGCAACGTTATCAATCTCTCCTTCGAGACCGCGACCTTCCCAGAGAGCTGGAAACACGCAGAGATCAACGCCCTACTCAAAAAACCCAAGGCGGACCCGAGAGACCTCAAGAACTTCCGGCCCATCTCCCTGCTTCCGTTCCCAGCCAAGGTCATCGAGAAGATCGTCAACAAATAGCTAACCCGATACCTCGAAGAAAACAGCATCCTGGACCCATCCCAATCAGGGTTCCACAGCAACCACAGCACTGAGACTGCCCTCATCGCCGCCACCGACGACATCAGGACCCTGCTGGACAACGGTGAGACCGCAGCCCTCATCCTGCTGGACCTCTCCGCCGCCTTCGACACTGTCTGCCACCGCACTCTACGCGCACGCCTCCACGACGCAGGGATCCGAGACAAGGCCCTGGAATGGACACCTCCTTCCTCGACGGCAGAACCCAGAGAGTCCGCCTCCCACCTTTCCGATCCGAAGCCTCCGAGATCATCTGCGGCGTACTCCAGGGATCTTCCCTGAGCCCAACACTGTTCAACATCTACATGGCCCCGCTCGCACGCATCGCCAGACAGCACGACCTCAACATAATCTCCTACGCCGACGACACTCAACTGATCCTCTCCATCACCAAGGACCCCCTCGCCGCCAAATCCAATCTCCATGAAGGAATGAAGGCCGTCACTGATTGGATGAAGATCAGCCGACTAAAGCTGAACACGGACAAGACAGAGGTCCTCATCCTCGGCTCCAACCCCTCAGCCTGGGACGACTCCTGGTGGCCAACGACACTGGGAGCAGCCCCGACACCCACCGACCACGCACGCACGCAACCTGGGAGTCATCCTCGACTCAACGCTCTCCATGGCCAAGCAAGTCAACGCAGTCTCCTCCTCCTGCTTCAACACCCTCCGCATGCTTCGCAAGATCTACAGGTGGATCCCGACAGATACAAGAAGAACAGTCACCCAGGCCCTCGTCAGTAGCAGACTTGACTATGGGAACGCCCTCTACGCGGGAGCCCCGGCCAAGCTCATCAAGCGACTGCAACGCATACAAAACGCCTCCGCACGCCTGATCCTCGACGTACCACACCACAGCCACATCACCCCCACCTGAGGAACCTGCACTGGCTCCCCATCGACAGGAGAATCTCCTTCAAACTCCTCATCCACGCACACAAGGCACTCCACAAGACTGGCCCAGCCTACCTCAACAGACGACTCTTCTTCTACGTCCCCAACCGCCAGCTCCGCTCCGCCGACCTCTCCCTCACCACCGTCCCTCGCATTCGAAGAACAACCACCGGCGGCAGATCCTTCTCACACCTCGCCGCCAAGACCTGGAACACCCTTCCACTAAGCCTACGACAGACCCAAGACCTGCTGACCTTCAGGAGGCTACTCAAGACCTGGCTGTTCGACCAGTAGCAGCACCCCCCCCTTTTTTCTCCCCAGCGCCTTGAGACCCTCGCGGGTAAGTAGTGCGCTCTACAAATTCTGTGATTGATTGATTGATTGATTGTTCTGTGTTCCTAATTGCCTTCAAATTTCTGTCTTGCCTTGTGAGACTGTAGATATTTACTGATCTTGTTTTCAGTGTATCAGCTCTGTGTATTCCACTCCTGTTCCTGACCCTGATTCCAGTCCTGCTTTTCCCTGAGCCCAGTTTCTGTTTTGTTGTTCCATGTTCTGTTCCCTCTGATCTTTTCTTGTGTGTTATATTAAAATCTTGATTATCATTGTTACCAAGGGTGCCAGTGTGCTTCTGAAGCCTTGTGCCTCTGACACAGAGATCCACCCATCACTCTTTTTCAATAGCAGCTGCTGGGTGTCTCCCTGAACTCTGTTGGATTAATCTTCTTGTAGGATCTTTCTCACCTCACAGAGAGATCACTTCCAAGGAGAAGACAAACTATAATTTATGATAGTTTATTTATCATTTCCCTCCTTTACCTTGCTGTTGTTTGTAGTTGTGTTATAGTCATAGATTTTCCCGCAGACATCCAGTTTCCTATTCACTGCCCATTCCAACCTGCTTCAGTCCTCAGCTTCCCTTCCAGCCTTCAGGTACCCTCTTGTTTATATTACATGCCTTCTTAGGAAACCCCCTTCTTTTCAGAGAACATACACAACCCCAGTTATCCAGTCGTGTTCTATTCTCATATAGCTAGTCCCCTGACATTTTGAGACATTGTGTGATATGCGCACTACCCTACTCTAGTATCGATTGACACTCAAATGGGGGTCCTAAGTCGGCTCTTGGTCCTTCGATCATGTGTTTAGCAGGTATGGGTTCTTCGCTATAAGCAAGGTGTAAGAAATATAGTTCTTGCCAAATTGAAAAGTGTTACAAAAAGTCAAATACGTTAGTGCCTTCATCATTTTAATATATAGCTATGGTAAATAGAAGAAACTCCTTTTTTTTAATCATAACATTTGATAGGTTGCACAGCCACTAAGCAAATTTTAGGCAATCACAAGTTTCCAATTTTATTACAAAATATTTTATTATAAATAAATGAATACATAGCACAACCTCAAATGTAGATAAAATAATATATTGTTTTACATAGCACTCAACACCGGCATTGGTACATAGTCTAGGCACAATAAGCACCAGGCTTTAATAAAGCTCCATTGTAATTATACTAATTTTATCAACTTTGGAAGAAGGAAAGCCTGAGTTGGCCTTGTTGGAAATCAAACACATGACTTGGAAGTTACCAGATGTCAACAGTGAATGTTTGCTAGGCCATCTTGCTGGTATGCCATACCATACCAAACTATACAGATGGCTATATGCATTTATATTACATGGAAGCTGGCAACCCCTGCATAAACTCTGTCCCTAATTTCTTTATTCACAATGCCTGCTGCCAGAACAAGCAGACAGAGTGAAAGGCAAGTCACAGTGCATAATTACAGTTGCAGTTTTAACAAGGAAAACTGGCCCTGGTTTTTTCTTCCTCCTTCTGATATTTTTTTCTAAAAAGGAAAAGTGATCAGCAGAAAGACGATAGTTAGAGCAATATGTTTATTTTTTTTCAACGCTATAGGACATTACAGGAAAGACACAATCTTTGCATGTTTCTACAGAATCTGAGCCACAGCATTTTTAACCTGACTTCCAGTAAACTGATTCTAATATATTTTTTACAAATAATACTAGTTTTGGTATGTTTGATTTCACAGTAAATTATTTCCTTTATTCTTCTTGTCTGCAATGAAGAATTGCCTGCAATAAAAGAGCAATAAACGAAGGATAGGGTTAGAAGTGGCTTGTGGGAAGAGTGAGGGTATGACTGTATTATAAGAATAAAATACCCTCTACCATGCATTGAAAGGATGTTGCAAGTCACTTCAGAGTTCCATGACCTTATGAATGAATTCGGCCTTCAACCTCGTTCCTCCATATGGTCATGGAACTCCTCAGTGACTTGCAATAACCTTATAATGTACGGAACTAGATGTGTGCAGAACAGTACTGCACACAAGCAGTGGCGGCCGCCACAAACAAAAGTTGGTGGGCAGGTGGAGGGAGCGCGGGGGTAGCCCGGGGGGGTGTGGTAATAATAATTTAAAGAAATTAAAAGAACTTACCTTAAGCTGCTAGCCGCCTCCCGTGTCCCGCCCCCTGTGCTCTTTCTGCTCCCAGCAGACACTGGGACAGACTCCCTGTGCAATCCCGGATTGACCTGAGCGGGCTGAAAAGACGCTCCACTCAGACCAGGCAGTCTGTGCAGTTTCTCCAGCCCGGCTGTACAATACAGCGGGTCCGGAGAAACCTAAGTGTGCATGTGTGTTTGGTCGGCCATCTCAGGCCTGCTAAACACACATGCACACTTAGAGAGTGCACCTAGCACTCCTCCCAAGCTCTGGCCTGCACCTCCCTGCATACGCTGGCTCACAGCAAGCAAATTAAAAATAAAACGATGACAGAACATTGTTTTATTTTTCACCTGCTGGCTCTGAGCCAGAGGGCGACGCTCCTCTGCCATTGCATAGGGGCTGTCCCTGCACCCAAGCAATATTGGAAAAGTTAGGAGAAATTGAAACATTTCTTCTTTTTAATTCCTGCCTTGCTCAGCAAAATCTTCAGTCCTTCAGAGTAATTGCCTCAGAAGTGTACGCTCTGAAGGCTGAGAGATCTTCTCTAAGCAGCTGGTTATCGCTAAAGACGTTGGGCGTTCTTCACTTGGGGAATTAAGGCAACAGTCGGCGCTGACAAGGTGGGTTGAAGGGTCTAATGATCCATTAAGGCCCTGATTACGAGTTGGTCAGCATATTCCAACCTGTGCTAAATACAAATTGTGGGGAAGGGGAGATGTTGTGGCTTAACGGCTAGAGAGGCCGACTTTGAAGCTTGGGAGTCAGGTTCAAGTCTGGCAGGAGACTCAAACATCCTGTTCTTCTGGGCAAATTACTTAATCTCCCCGTGCCTAAAAATTGATGTGTCTATCTGTAATGCAACTGGTGCTCATGTAAAGCGCTCTGATATCTTCGGGTTGAGTTCGTGCTATATCAAACTGGGAAAAAAAGACTGCTCATGTATGGGTAGGAATTACAAATTGGTAGGTATTTAACCCAGCAAATAGTTATGGGATGCGTTAAATTCCTCAACCTTTGTTAAGTTTCGTCTGATCAAACCTGCCGAAATTTAAGGGGGAAAAGCATACGATATTTACGGTTTCATGGGGATTTTGGTGCAATAAACACCAAAATCTGCATGTTCTTCCCCACCAACTTGTAACCAGTCTTATTTATTGCACCTGATAAATAACATACCCCATGGTATTGTTACTTATTAGGTGAGAAATAATAGGGTGAATGGCTCTGTGTGCGTGTGTTTTTGTGTGTGTGTTTGTCTGTCTGTGTGTTGTTGTGTGTATCTGTGTGTGAGCATGCCTGAGTGAGTGAAGTGAGTGAGTGATTGAGTGTAAGCTGGAATTTAGGTAGCAGTGGCCAGGCATGATTGGCGGCTCCAGTTGAGGCCCGTAGGTATGGGATCTATAGTATCATCAATTCAGTTAATTGTACTTGCTACGAAAATAAATGAATTGTGCAGCAGAATTACTCAATTCTGCTCCCACTTCACTTTCTATGTAAATGTGAATTTTCTTTACTTGCACCATAACTGCGCGCAAATAAACAACAGAAAATCACATGCAAGGAATAATGCGCGTTTTGTCTTCAGAGTTTGGGAACATTCACAAACTTTGAGTTTGCTGACATTCACAAACTCATTTCCAACCTTTTCCCACTCAGTAGTCAGCGATTACTCCAGCAAAGAGGAATGGAAACCTTCAAACGTCATGGGGTATAGAGGAATGCGTAACAACTGTATAAAATCCTGCCTCTATTTTTCTTTATACAATTTAGAAACTAACATCAGTAATTTACTCTAATAACTTATTAGATGTGGGTTATGACCTAACAGTGCCTGCTGTCAGAACCATGAAGCAATGTGAGAGGAGAGTAACAGAGAACAACACAAGATACAGCTGTAAAGCTAGGATTTCATATCCATTTGAGGATAACGTGTTCCCTAAAAATTCACAGTAATTAACTGATAAAGAGACACTTATTGCAATATGTAAATCTAATGCACTTCTGTCATTTGTTATGAGATAGCACAAGTCTACCTGCGTGCTCCTACAGCTTCGGAACTGCAGCCTCTTTTGAAAGTGATGATCCAGCGCGATATTAGCAAACAGCATTCATACACTAAATACTCACTTGGGCCCATACATTCATACTATGCTAATACTTACGCTGGTGAGACAGTTATACTCTTTATCAAAATCCCTGCTACCAATTACCTTTCTGATTGAAGAGTAATGACTTACCAATGAATCCTTTGCTAATTGGGAAGTTTAAAATGAGGGACATTCATTACAATTCATAATCCTGAAATAACTACTGAGTCAGGAACCTTTATAATGTTTATCTAAAGATTTAGCAGAGTAAAATACAGAACCACATGATACTCAGTCGCATATCAAGGATGAAGCATAGAATAATAATTATTAATCAATGACGGTTCCTCAGAAAGGAGAAGATAGAGGCAGCAGCGCAACTAAGGTTGCAGGTATATTTACCTAAAGTGCGAGAACCAAACCCCTTGGCCAAGGAGTTGGAAAGATAGGACCCAGGAAGGATGAAGAGCAAAGACCTCCTCCAGGTTCAGGACAGGACCGGTGACCTCTCTACCAACGACGCCTGCGTCGTTCCCCTCTCTGATACTCGACTTCTCCTCGATTCTCCCGTGCCTTCCTTCTAATGGACTCCGCCGCCCCCTCCTCAGGACCTCTCTGGACAGCAGTTCAGTCTGCAATCGATCAGCTTGTCGGTCTGGAGCTTCTGCCTGTCAGCGTCTAGTCTCGTCTCTCTAGTCTCGAAGTCTCGACTCTTCTCAGCCCACTAATTAACTAATTCTTTATCTATTATACCCTTCTATGTCCATGTACCTCCCATTAATGTTGCAAAAATATGGGACCACTATTTCTGATTGGACGGGGACAGGGGGTTGATCCTCACACCATATTGATTTGGTTCGATTTCTTAAAGCCCATTGTTATAAAATACCGCCCATCACATTTAATACATTTGCTTTATTTCCCACCCGTCTCACGACAAAATTTATACATTCTTCATGTACATTGTTGCATATTAGTGGGGACATTCATGGGTACAGCGGTGTCGGCCATCAGGTCATGGCCTTGGACGACGTCCAGGTTGACTTCATCCTTTTCTCTCTGGGCAGCCATGCAGGACGCATGCGCGGAATCATTGTCTCTCGAGTTTCAGTTCACCAAACCCCAGGCCCAAATTTACGAACTAATAAAAGTCAAAGAAGAAAATATTAAAATCACAAATAAAATGTTTCACTGTATACCCACTCTTTCTACTCTATTCCCATTTATTTATAAATTCTATCCCGCATTAATAGCGCTAGGAAACGACAATTTAATTACAACACGAGAGCAAGCTGTAGCATGTGAAAACATAAAGCAGCCATTTTAATGCACACTGCGCAGAAGCAGGAGTTTCCCACCAAGCAAAGAAAGACGTCACAACACGTGATATGGTTGAGACATGCGCAGTAAAGTTCCCGCGTTTTAGCGGCCATTTTAGAAGAGACAAGCGTTATTTGTTAGTTTAAACACATAGGAAAGCTTCCTTGCTACTTATGTTTGTGTATGCAAGAGTTAGTATGAACAATACAAGTTTAATAAATTAATACTGAGGAGATTGCATCCAAGCAAGTCTCATTTGTGAGTCCTTGCTCCATCAATCCCCTCTCTGATGGCGTTTAAGAGCCATCAAATACTACCCACAATCAGATGCCAACTTTTAGCACAAAATAGTTTCATTTTCATTTTTACATTTTCTATTTTTCACATCCCCTTTCAGTTTCTTGTATAATTCACTTCTCAAGTCTTCCAGTTCAATTTCATCAAACTTTCTCTTCTTCCCTTTTCCAGTCACATTATACGATTCATTCTTTCTACAGCATTTGCACCATATTATTATTGACAGTACTATTACTGCTATCCCTGCTAAGGGTACTAATATTTGACCTATAAGTCCTTTCCCTACATTAGCAAACCAGGTACCAATTGACGCAATACTATTTGTCAATCTTTCCCATACACTATCAACTTCCAGTGGTTTAAGTTCTTTCTCAAGTTTAGTTATATTCTGTATATACGTTCCAATTTCTGCACTTTTATCAGGTATGTAAGTGCAACAGTGTTTCGTCTTCAATAATTTACAGACTCTGCCCTCTTTTGCCAATATATTATCAAGAGCAAGTCGATTTTGCATAACCATAGACCTAATCGCAACCATCTCCGCATTAATCATTAGAAAATCTCCAGCAGTATCCGTTGATAAACGATCAACCACTGTAGACAATTTACATATTTTCCTTGAGTTCAGAATTATTCCCACCGAAGGTATCAATGCACCAAATATATCACCTACAATTTCTGAAAAACTAGCTCTTTCACTACGTGTTAATTCGCCATTATTTTCATTGCTCCCAGTGTTTCTTTTTACCTGGTATATTTTTGGAAATACTATTCCAAAGTAACAACTTCCATACCACCGTACAGGAAGCCTAAAGTAAGCCTAATTCCCACACACATAATAGATTCCAGGAAAAACTGAATCTGTTCCTCCTTTGATTCCCCAACCTCCAAGAATTAAGAAATTGTGTTCACATTCACTGGTACCGATGAAAATATTGTTATAATCAGTCTTTAATCTATGTAGACAAATTTTCCCTGTCTTTACAAAATCCAGAGCCATAGCAGCTTGAGCCTTGCCAGGTGTGTAACTACCTTCTTTCTCAGCCCAAGGTGGCAAATGAGCCTTATGCTCAGAAGCTTTCTTTTGAAAATCTTGTCTTCTATCTTCTACTAAATTCAAAAATATCTTTTCTTCTTCATGTAACGAGCATGTTAGATTGTTTCTATGTGCATGTGTTATATCTATAGATTTCATTGTTAAGAAAATTCTCCCATAAACTGTGCGTCTTGACTACTAAGCACTGGGTTCCTACTCTTTCGAATCGGAACCTCAGAAAATATCACATCTATGTTTGAATAATAATACTGAAGTCTCCCTGTTCTATAAAATAAACTAGCCAATACACTACATGATATGCCATAGGTTAATGGCAAGTGATGATACGTTAACCCTTCTGCTACTGATTCGGGTAACTTCATACAGACATAACAATTACTAACTTCCATGGTATCTACATATTGAAACAATAACTTTGTGAAAACATTTAAACTAGTGTCGTTATCAGTTATCTCATGATGAAATTCTGGTTCATTTTCTGCCATTAGTTCTACTCTATTACCCTTCAAGTTTGCTGTCCTTTCCTTAGTTTCGTTATTAATCTTTTTATCCATTATCATAAGGTAAGGAACTGCTACGATCAGAACTAACCATACTATAAGCACCATTACTAGACTACATATGCACACTGCACAGCATCTTTTACAACATTTCTGTTTTGATCTCCCAGTAACTCTATCGCCAGACATTTTGACAAGGAAGATTGCTCTTCTTATCTATTTTTCGATTTTCTTTACGTTATCAAGGTGGTCTTGTTTTTTTCTCATATGTTAGTTCAGCACTTGTTCCTTCGTCACCACTTTCAGTTGACTCTGAGCTCTCGTAATCTTCAAGAATGATGTAAGTCCAATCAGGACCCTTGAATTTGTTATTCATAAGTTTCAGTCTTTTGCTTCTTCTTTTCTCAGTTCTGCTTTCTTGTCTTGTTTGGCTTGTTATTTCATTTACTTGATCTGGATCTTCACTTCTGGTTCTTATGTGGTATTTTACCTTTTTAATGACACTAGGCCAATGATCACCTTTTCTTGTTTTCTTTGTTTGTACTGTCTCTTTATTTTCGTTTTCAGAAATCCTTTTATTTTCAGGTTTTAGCACAGTTTCGTTTTCTGCAATTACTGTTTCTCTTATTTGCTCCTTTTCAGGTCTGATTGGTTTCTCTTCAGCAGCTCCACTGTCAGTTTCCAATAAGTGACCTTGTTCTTTATTTATTTCTTCATGTTCGTTTTTCTCAAGATCTTCTTTTTCTGTGTACTTTTCTGGATCTAACTGATTCTGATCAGGGCTTATTGCACTTTGTACTTCTGCAGCCTGACCGGGTTCTTCTAAACCTGTCTGTCCCTGCTCAAAATTTGTTGGTTCTTCGTTATTGTGAGCCCAGTTTCCTTTCCCTATCTGGTCCTGCTCAGGTTCTCTTATTGTGTCTTCTTCTTTTTCCTGAGCTGCTTCTTCTTCACTTATCTGATCTTCTTCAATTTCTTCCAAATTTGTTTGACTTCTGGTTCTGTGGTAAACTTCGGGAATTTCCACCACCGGTATCCAGTCCTGACTTGTGCTCGGTTGTTCTTCTTCAGCTTCCCTTGAATCTCGAGCCTGAGTTTCTTCAGCTGGGCAATCTTCAGCTTCCTCAGTTATGGATGCTGTCTGAGGATTTTCTTCTTCAGGGTCTGGTACTCTTTTGGTGTGACTTACATGAATCCAATTAGGAAATCCTGCACACTTCACTGCTGTGTTTGTGATCACTATGACCTGACAAGGTTCGCCCCACCTAGGTGATAGACACGTTTCTCTTGTGTGATTCTTCACTACCACCCAGTCACCGGGATTCAGATCATGTTCTTGTTCAGGCTGCCTGGAAACTGCATCTTCTCCAACCTGGTGAGAGACAGAAAGCACTAGGTCAGCCAATCCTTTGCAATAATCCAGAACCATATCATCAGATATATTCAGCAGTTTATTTATGGGAACATGTGCTTGTCTCATTGCTCTTCCCATCATTATTTCGTGTGGGCTCAATCCGGTATTTCTATCAGGAATGCTTTTGAGTCCCATTAAAACAAGTGGCAATGCATCCGGCCACTCTAATGATGTTGATGCACACATTTTTCCCAGTCTGGATTTTATTGTGCCATTCAATTGTTCAACCACTCCAGAAGCCTCTGGACGATATGCACAGTGCAGTTTTTGTTCAATTTGGAATGCTTCACAGATTATTTTAATCACTTCACTGTTAAAATGTTTTCCTCTATCTGATTCCAAAGTTACTGGGAAACCAAACCTAGGAATGAGTTCTCGTAGCAACAACTTTGCGACTGTAATACTGTCATTCCTTCTGGTAGGGTAAGCCTCCACCCACTTTGAAAACAGACACACTATGACAAGTACATATTTCAGCCCTCTGCAGGATGGTAGCTGAATGAAATCAAATTGCAATCTTATAAATGGACCTTCTGCCTTTCCAATTTTTCCAAACCCAATTATTGTTTTTCTTCCTGGATTATGCATTTGGCACGTTAAACATCTCTGGCAAAGACTCTCTGCTACAGCCCTGAACCTTGGATTGTACCAATTTTGTCTGAAGAGCCTAATCATTGCATCTCTCCCTATGTGAGTGTCTCCATGATACATCCTGGCCATTTGTGAAAGCAAAGAATCGGGCATGACTGGTCTGCCATTGGCATAAATCCATACTTCGTCGTCTGCCCTTTGAGAACATCCCATTTTAATCCATGTATTTTTCTCACTCTCATCAGCATCATCTTGCATTCTTTTACATCATTCCATGTTTCAGGTGGCGCATACAGCATAAGTTGGCAGCTGATTCCCATTCTTTCCACCCTTTTATTGACTGACAACCTATTTTTGGCACAATGTTGAGCCACAAGATCTGCGTATCGGTTGCCGACTACCACCCAGTCATCTCCTGACTGGTGTGCGGCACATTTCACCACAGCCAATTCTTTTGGTGATTGTATTGCTTCCAGCAATTCCCTTACGAACTGTCCATTTTTAATGGGGGATCCTGAAGAAGTCATGAAATCCCTCTGCATCCATAGTTGGCCAAAATCATGCACAACCCCGTAACCATATTGGCTATCTGTAAATATAGTTACTTTTTGATTCCTCCCAATTTTGCAAGCCTTTATCAATGCAATCAATTCAGCTATTTGTGCAGATTTGACTCCTGGTAAGTAGGATGCTTCGACTATTCCAGTTAATTCACACACCGCATAGGCAGCAGTTAGTTTACCATCTTCATGCCTTTGGCATGAACCATCAACAAACAGCTCCCTGTCTGGCTTCCTGAGGGGCAATTCCTGAATATCAGGACGTGGTTTCGTGCATAACTCTGTGACTTGTAAACAATCATGTTCTTCTTCGTCATCGTTAACTTCTTCATGATATGGGTCTGGTAGTAAGGTAGCTGGATTTACTATTGTGCACCTTACCATGGTCACATTTTCAGCACCCATTATTATCATATTTAGTCAGCCGACTAGGAGTAAGATGCTGAGTTCGGGTTCTTGTCAACAGATCACAACCGCATGTGGAACAAACACCTTTACAGGGTGTCCCATTACAATTGACTCACTTTGTTCAATACTCAAACAGGTAGCCGCCACTGCTTTTAAGCAGCCTGGCAACGCGGCTGCCACTGGGTCCAATGTAGCAGAAAAATATGCTATAGGACATCTATCTAAACCATGTCTCTGGGTTAGGACTGAAAGTGCACAATTTTCTCTCTCGTGACAAAATAATGCGAATTTTCTTTTATAATCAGGCATGCCTAGGGCAGGTGCTGAACACAAAGCATTTCTCAATTTTACAAAAGCTCCTACGCTCTCATCATCCCACTCAACTGGGTCCTTCGCCTTCTTTTTCGTCATTTGAATTGAAGGTTTTGCTAATAGAGAAAATCCTAGTATCCATTGTCGACAATAACCTACTATTCCCAGGAACATTCTCACTTCTCTTTGCGTTACAGGCATTTGCATTTTCTTGATTAAATTTACTCTTTCAGAGGTTATTCTTCTTTTTCCCCTCTCAATTTGGTGTCCCAGATATTTAACTGCTGTTGTACAAAACTGCAACTTTTCAGGTGAAACTTTATGCCCTTCTTCAGCTAAATGATTCAATAATGCTATGGAATCAACAACACAGTCCTTTCTGGTGTTAGATGCCACCAGTAAGTCGTCTATATACTGTACTAAGACTGAGCTTCCTGGCATCACTAGTTTCTCTAAGCACTTTTTCAATATCTGATTGAAGATGGAAGGACTTTCCGTGTACCCTTGAGGAACACGATTCCATACATAGACTTTGTTCTCAAATTTAAATGAAAATAGATACTGGCTATCTGTATGCAAGGGTATCGAAAAGAATGCTTGGCATAAATCAATCACAGTAAACCATCCTGCACTCCAAGGAATCTGATATAGAATTACTGCAGGATTTGGCACTATAGGACAACAGGGTTCCACAATCTTATTTCGCAGGTCTTGAACAATTCTATATTTTCCACTAGGTTTCTTTAAACCCATGATTGGTGAATTACAAGGGCTACTCATTACCTCTTTTAATATTTCCTGTTTTACCATTCTGTTTATTTTTTCAATGACTCCTGCCTTTACTTCTGCACTCATTTTATATTGTCTGGTATTTGAGAAAATCGCACCTTCCTTTACAGTAATTTTAACTGGGTCTATTTTGGCCATAAGTCCTACTTCTTTTCCCGTGAAATCCCATACCATGGGGTTTACAGTAGTTTTTAATTCTTCTGGCAACTCGTCTTTTGTTATCAAAGAAAACATCTCATCTACTTCTGTACCTTGTTTTGCAATCATAAACTTATATACATGATCTTCATCTGCGGTCTGAACTGCCACACCATCCGGTGTGCAGAAAATTGTGCAATTCATTTTGCATAACAAATCTCGGCCCAATAAATTTACTGGACTGGAATCACACACTACAAATTGATGCATTTCTCTAAAGTTTCCGATTTTTACTTCCATTGGTTCGGTAAGAGGTGTTCTAATCTTTCGATTTGCCACCCCCACAACTTGGATAGCTTCTCCAGAGAGAGGAAGGTCTGGGATGTCTGCTGTTCTCACAGTAGACCTGGTAGCACCAGTGTCCAAAAGGAAAGTATTATCATTACCTTTTACATTTCCTTCAACATATGGACCTGACTGATCTACCGGTAAGGATGCGCCAAGTACGCACTCCTTCTCCCCCTCTCCTAGGCACCGTCACTGACTATAGGAACAGAAATCGTCCTGTAAAAGAAATTGTGATATTACATAATCATTCTTACCACTTCCTCCTTGATATCCGACGTCTGTACCGTGCTTTGCTCTGCTTACATTACCCTGAATAGGTGCAGGTGGAAACTGACTCTGAGGATTTACACCCTGCTGTGAGTCATTCTGCGTCTGTGGATTTAAATTTTGATTTGGGCCATTATTATTTCGAATCTTTTTACATTCATCCTTCCAATGCCCCAATTTTCCGCATCCATGACAAGGAAATTTCTTTTTAGCCTCTTCTCTGCTCATTCGTCCTCTCACCTTTCCACCATTCCCAATGTCACCACTCGTTCCAGAATCATTTCCCTGATTTTCACTCGGATTATCCAAATTAATTCCCTGTTTCTCGGCCATTTTTACCTGAGCCCACATTACTTTCTTCTGTAGTTTCTTGTGCCTATCCTCAATGTCATCTCCACAATATTTCGCATATTTCAAGATTTCATCTATTGGCTTTCCCTGCCAACACAACATATGCTGCTTAATCATCTGACAAATTTCTGGCTTTAGACCGTAAACAAATCGGTAAACAAACTGACTCATGTTTTTATCTCCAATATCCTCAAAGCCACTATACTGCTTGAATACCTGCAATAAACGCTCGTAATAAGCGTGTACCGATTCACTGGCTTCTTGGGTGGTTCTATCTATTTTTACCCAATCTGTTTCTTTGGGTGGTATTTTCCCTTTCAGGTAAGTTATTACCTGCTGATACTTTTTCATTACCTCATTTGACGGGGCACCTGTCTTTGGATCTCTAGGATACTCTTCACTAGGCCAATCAACTGTTATTTTACAATCTGTCCACAAATCGGCAGGTACCACTATGTCGAACAAACCATCCAAATCCTTCAACAATACCTTGGACACCTTCACAAACCTCTCAACTTGCTTGTACCATTCAATTGGCTTCTCTCTCAATTTTGGAAAATCATTCGTAAATGACAAAATACCCTGTCTGCTCCATGGGACATGTACATATCCCCCTCCTGGAACTTCTCGCATCGGGTACATTTGATCTGCTTTCCCTGTTTCCTTCATTAGATATTCAGATGATGTTCTACTGGATCGTGCCTCTTCCTTTTTCTTGGCCCATCTAACTCTCCATTTATCTAGGTCTCCCCATTTCTGTAAGACTGTCATTAATTCCTTTACTTGTATTTTTCTTCCAGAGGCATTCATGTTTTCTAAATCTTTGTCTGAAAAATCTGCTCTATAGGGTTTCTGTAATAGTTTTGACCTCCCTATTTCAATTCCCATCTGCAGAGCTAAATCTGATAATTTCTCATGGAATAATTTTACATTTCTGGTGATACTTCTGCATACGAACAATAATTCTTCTTCATCGTAAGTATTTAGGCGATCTAACCCTACATTTCCTGCTAATATTTCCTCCAATTCGACCTTTAATTTATAAATATCCATGATCTTTGGAGGTGAACTCTGTTTGTCTGCTCCTTGTGCCCACCTTTCTAAATCTTCTGGTGTTACTACTGTGGCACTTTTTGCTCGCGATGAAGTTATTATGTTTACATCTCTTGAGCAACCAGGTGTAGCTCTTCTGGGGGTACTATTTACAGAATCTCGAATGGGTAAGTCCATTAATGAAATCATAGATTCACAATCACTAAAATGATCCTCAACCATTACTACTGCTTCAGGTTTAGGAACATTCACAGGAGTAGGCATAACTAAAGGTTTTGGGTAATTTCCTTTGTCACCATATAAGGGAACCACTGGACCAATCGTTACAGGTATGGTTAGTGAATCAGGATGCATACTCAATTGTGTTACTTTCTGTATTAATTCTGCTCTGTTTTTATCTATTGCTTCCTTTTATTTGTCGTGAAGTACCCTACTAGCTGGGGAATCATGCAATACTTGTGGTACCAATGGTGTCCTTAACAGTGGTGCACTTGGGATGCATCCACTAGTCCCTTCCTGATATGGTGGTGGGTTCTTTAATATCTCTTCCATAAACTCATCTTCAGAATCTCCAAATCTAGTCAAGTGTTTTGTCTTTTCAGTGCATTTGCTCCCTAATGGTTCATCGGCCATTAATATTGGATACAGACCCTCTGTAAGCCTTGATCTTCTCCACTGTTTCATCTGACCGTCCCTTGACTCATTATGGTTCCTAGGGAAAAATCCTCGATAACCCCTATTACTCCTGGATCGGTCATGCTCAAATGCCTCGGTTTTCCATTCCTCTAAGGATTCGTATTGAGTTAATCTAGGTCTGGGTTCTAAGTCATTCATCCTCAATCTCAAATTTTGAAGAATTCTCCCATTAAAAGTACCATTCTCGGGAAATGTTAATATTCCATCATTTTTGGTATATTCCATCCAATTCTCTATCCATACACAAGTATGATAACCTCTCTCCATCATCATGAATGAAGCGGGTGTTTTAGCTGGTGGAATGATAATTCCTTCCCTAGTTTTGATTGGTTTATCCTTTTTAAAATAATTCTTAATCTTTTGTAGGAATGATATTTTTCTCTTCTCTCCGTACATCTTGGGTAAACCTCGATGTATAAAATTATATTCTGCAAAGCCTAGATATCTCCTATCCGGACGAGTTCCTGTTAAAGTTGGCTCGCGTTTTAACATACAATCTCCTATCCACTAAGATTTCAGTTTCTATGGTAACAACCAATCAAATTTCGTCTAACTTCTGTCTCTGAACCAATCCTAGCGCGGCCTTTCTGTGATGTTTGTCTGCCAACCCCTCCTTTACAATCTGCGTTTCTCTGTCCCTCGCTGTTTCCGACCAATCCCAGCGCGGCACCTGTGACGTTAGTACTGCTCCTGACTACTGACCCCTCCTTTACAAGAGTCTTTCCACGCCCGCTGTTTCAACCAATCCCAGCGCGGCACCTGTGACGTCAGTTCCCTCTCCGGCAACTGACCCTCCCTTTACAAAATCGTACGCAAAACTTTATTTTCTCTACGATTTTAATTAAAGTTCAGTAATAACATAAAACATTCGCTATCGTGTCAGTTTCTTTAAATTAGAAAAGATAGTTTCTCTCACACGTAGTAAAAAACCTTTCCGTTTTACTAAACACACACTACGAGTAAAACCCTTCCGTTTACTCTTCACACAAGCTTCAGAAATACCTGTTACTTCTTCAATGTTACCCTTTCTAGGTGATATAACATCAAAATTTACCAGCGTATTCCTTTGCTATTACTCACACGCATAGAGTCCCTAACAAGTACTGATAGCCCTGCTTAACTTTTCAGTACTATTTCTGCCTGACAGATAACCTCACTGCAGTATGGTTTCCACTTACCATCCGCTATTCAACTTTTCCCCGGGGATTTCTGGACAACATAAAACAAACTTTTGAACACACGGATGTTAATTCATAAAAATAAAATTCTCATTACCCAATTAACAAAGTCCAACCATCCTCTGATAACCAGAAAACTGATCCAGCGCGATATTAGCAAACAGCATTCATACACTAAATACTCACTTGGGCCCATACATTCATACTATGCTAATACTTACGCTGGTGAGTCAGTTATACTCTTTATCAAAATCCTTGCTACCAATTACCTTTCTGATTGAAGAGTAATGACTTACCAATGAATCCTTTGCTAATTGGGAAGTTTAAAATGAGTGACATTCATTACAATTCATAATCCTGAAATAACCACTGAGTCAGGAAGTTTTAAAATGTTTATCTAAAGATTTAGCAGAGTAAAATACAGAACCACATGATACTCAGTCGCATATCAAGGATGAAGCATAGAATAATAATTATTAATCAATGACGGTTCCTCAGAAAGGAGAAGATAGAGGCAGCAGCGCAACTAAGGTTGCAGGTATATTTACCTAAAGTGCGAGAACCAAACCCCTTGGCCAAGGAGTTGGAAAGATAGGACCCAGGAAGGATGAAGAGCAAAGACCTCCTCCAGGTTCAGGACAGGACCGGTGACCTCTCTACCAACGACGCCTGCTTCGTTCCCCTCTCCGATATTCGACTTCTCCTCGATTCTCCCGTGCCTTCCATCTAATGGACTCCGCCGCCCCCTCCTCAGGACCTCCCTGGACAGCAGTTCAGTCTGCAATCGATCAGCTTGTCAGTCTGGAGCTTCTGCCTGTCAGCGTCTAGTCTCGTCTCTCTAGTCTCGAAGTCTCGACTCTTCTCAGCCCACTAATTAACTAATTCTATATCTATTATACCCTTCTATGCCCATGTACCTCCGATTAATGTTGCAAAAATATGGGACCACTATTTCTGATTGGACGGGGACAGGGGGTTGATCCTCACACCATATTGATTTGGTTCGATTTCTTAAAGCCCATTGTTATAAAATACCGCCCATCACATTTAATACATTTGCTTTATTCCCCACCCGTCTCACGACAAAATTTATACATTCTTCATGTACATTGTTGCATATTAGTGGGGACATTCATGGGTACAGCGGTGTCGGCCATCAGGTCATGGCCTTGGACGACGTCCAGGTTGACTTCATCCTTTTCTCTCTGGGCAGCCATGCAGGACGCATGCGCGGAATCATTGTCTCTCGAGTTTCAGTTCACCAAACCCCAGGCCCAAATTTACGAACTAATAAAAGTCAAAGAAGAAAATATTAAAATCACAAATAAAATGTTTCACTGTATACCCACTCTTTCTACTCTATTCCCATTTATTTATAAATTCTATCCCGCATTAATAGCATTAGGAAACGACAATTTAATTACAACACGAGAGCAAGCTGTAGCATTTAAAAACATAAAGCAGCCATTTTAATGCACACTGCGCAGAAGCAGGAGTTTCCCACCAAGCAAAGAAAGACATCACAACACGTGATATGGTTGAGACATGCGCAGTAAAGTTCCCGCGTTTTAGCGGCCATTTTAGAAGAGGCAAGCGTTATTTGTTAGTTTAAACACATAGGCAAGCTTCCTTGCTACTTATGTTTGTGTATGCAAGAGTTAGTATGAACAATACAAGTTTAATAAATTAATACTGTGAGGAGATTGCATCCGAGCAAGTCTCATTTGTGAGTCCTTGTTCCATCAGTGACATGCATTATACTGTTAAAAACACATTTGCCAACAATTCCAAGCAGCATTTAGGTGTGTTTCTGTTCAGGTAACAGGTTTCATATGTATTCTTCATATCTGCAATCATAGTCTCCCCCTCATAAGAAGAAGCACAAGACCACACATTTAAAAGAAGGTTGGGGGAAGGATGATGGTATGAAAAGGTATAAGGATTAATGGGAAAGGTGTATGTAGCACTTGTCGCAAAATACTGGTCGCAATGTGTGGTACTTTACGAACCAGCCTATATAATGATAGGTAGGTTCTCAAATAACCAATTCCTAGTTGGTTGCAATTCGACCTACCTCATGAATACTTATGAGGTAGGTTGCATATTGCGGCCCACTGGGATTCACAACCATCACAACCTTCAACACATCACTTCCAAATTGCGAATCGGTAGTTGGTCGAAAACACAAATTGTTAACTAATACCAATTTGTGTTTAGTACATACCTAAATGCCTTTTTGTAGTCGCAAACAGAATCAAGCCATTTGCAAATGCAAGAATGCTTGATACATCTGGCCCAAAATGTCCCTTTGACATAAGTAATGACGATATTGCAGGAACCCTCAGAGTTCAGTCATCTCATAAACTTCACCCACTATATAATATATTCATATTTCTGGCAAGAAATGTCCCCTATTCCTCAAGGTAAGCTACAGCACCTGAAACATAAGACCTAAACATATAATTAGAGGTTGAATGCTACCCACAAAGGGGGAGGTCACACATCTTTGTTCACAACATTGAACCCAGGCGCCAAGAGGGAGGGGCGTCGCTCGCAACCTTGAGTAAATGTTTCAAACTGGACAAAAGATGCCGTTCTTAAGAGTTTGAACAGCTTCCAACAAGCCTATACTCTCCCAGTATTTTTCAGTTTTGCTGCCAACGCTCTGAGCTGATTGTTTCAGTGAACTGGGCTAGTGAGAAGTTATCGTGTCACACTGTTTGAGAAGGTTGGGCTCCAAGCACGTCAACAGAGAAGCCAAAATAAATAGCCGGAGTGCTGGCAACCCAATTGTACACACTGGTCACAATGTTAAGGAGCAGTAAGTGGTTGTAACAGTGCCTCATTTTAACTCAAAGGCTTAAGATTTGGTAATACTTAACTTTATTTTTGACAAAGAAGGCAAAAACCCTTACGCTGAGAATACTGCACCGCGAGAAGTCGACCCACGCACGGTAAGCGAAGAGTTTTTACCATATGAGCAAGTAACACTAATATTAATGGGTGGGGAAAAAGGAAAGTAAAGAAATCAGGAAGATGCAAAAGGAACCAACATTTTTCAGTTTTTAAAAATGAATTGGGTTTTTGTATATCTCATATCATCACAGAATGCGGCATGTACATATCTATGGTATGATTAACCTGGGGATGGCACAGCTAGGAGTAATTTGTGTGCGTTTGTGAGCATTCAGGGGCATAAGAGGGGTTCAGGTAGAGATCCACTAACCAAAGGAGATCAGTGGGAAGAATGGAAAATTCAGGCTATCAAGGGTGGACACGTAAATATATAAACATTGTGGGCAGAAGAGTAAATGAAGCCTACGACACTGAAAAGCCATTTAGACTTGAGGGCTAGCCGGGGTGGAGCCGATGACTGTGCTGGTCCTTTAGATGCTGCAAGAGGTAGAAAAGTAAACAAGCTCGAATGAGTGGATAGGCTTTCTCTGTCATCATTTGCAATGCATCTATAATATTCCTCAACCTTTATTTTTTGCCAAGAATGTGCTGCATATATTTCAAAATGAGCCTCATAATTTAGAATTTTGAAGACATTAGGAGAAAAGAAATAGAGGAACATGATGAGTGCCAGACCTTTATTTTCTTCGTCTCAGCTATGTTAGTCAGTTTTCCACAACAGTTGACCTATCATATATTTCTAAGATCTCTCTGTTGGTTATTAGGCTGATTATTTATAATTTGCTGTTTTTCTCAGATGTGATTTTTATTTCTCATTATCTTAAGGCAATGATCCATTTTCCACCAAATAATATTACATTATCTGCCTAGCCCAGTTCGTTCATTTTAAAGTTTAAAAACATGTGTGACATGCATATTGGTGCAGTGTGTATGGGCACAAGATGACTGAAATGCATTCTTTTTGAATTAACAGCAATTCCTTGCATGCTGGCTCCAATTCTTCAACATTTTGTGTTCATTCTGGTGTCCATTTTTGTGAAAATTCTATCCTATTTCTATAATAAAACTATGTTAGATGGGAAAGGTGCTTTAGCACCAATGGCATTGGCCGGCTACCCCACTTTCTCATATCTCTGCCCCTTCACACTTTAAATGCATCACATCTTTGACCGCAAAGCCCTCTGGTACGAAACATCATAGCACAACTATGTGAATTACAATTGTACGTCACTCATTTCGCCTACCCGGGACCGCCATTTGAGGCATGGTGGTCTGAGGCATGGTGGTCACAGGCATGGAAAACGGACAATTACTCCAACGTGCAGGGAAAAATCCTCCTGGCTTTAGGTCATTGTTCAAAAACACGAGTGTTTCCAGAGTGGGCTCTCAAACAAGGCGTTTGTCAATGAACTTTTCAACCTGCAAGTAAGTCCCTCAGAAGCGGTTGCTCTGAAGCCTTGAATACCCCTGCCAAGGAGGCCATCTGTAAATACGTAGTGTAATATGTGTGCTTCTAATTTCTACCTAGATATGAGTGATGGAGATGCTATGAGTTCAAAGAGAGTTAAAAGCGTAGGGATCTGCCTAGTGCTTTCCAAGCTTGCAATAGAAATATGAAAAAATATGCGCTTGTTTTGGTTTGGTCTGGCACTATTTTGTTATTAGGCCTGCCAGTCTGTAAGGCTGGTCTGGTTGATGATTGGGTAAGGTCTTATTAATGTGCCTGAGAGGTTTTGATCTGCTATTAAATGTTTGTTTCATGTATTGGTTTTCTAGCTAGCCCTCTGGCTTTGTCGGTTGTGACTTTCAGTTTGTTCTGACTGATTTTTGTGTTTAGGCTGACTGATACTTCTGTTTAGTTAGGCTGATTTGGTCTCTGTAATAATGTATTTATGACCATGGGCTATTTATTTGAATTATGGAACTTTTATAGTACTTTCACCAACGCACTTTACAATTATTTAATTAAATGGTACAATAATAATGGGAAAAATAATTTAAAGGACAAAATGCAGACACAACAAATTGGTCCAGAAGAAAAGCCAAGGTGAAACGTCAGAAAGAAAACAAAAAAACAAAACAAAATGTACAGCAGTAAGCTAGGGTGGATTGAAAGACAGTTTGTGGGTAGGTGGGGTTTAATGCACTCTCCTAGGTCACTTTCCCATAATGGTGGGTCTCAGTCAAAACATGTTTTTCTGGCTCCAAACATCATTTTTATTTCTATTGGTTGATGCGTTGCATCCTCATTATCAACACTTTTGCAGTTTGAATGTAGCTGCAATCAAGACAATTAATTAGCCCCTAAACTATTTCAGTGCTGTTTGCTGTTTTAATGTTTGCCTAAAAAGCGAGTCCACGCGTGTTTCACACTTACCAGTGCTTCTTGAGGCCTATACGTTTTCAGTATATGTTATATCCAGGAGCTGTTGACTGGTAATGTGGCAATTGCTGCAGGTAGAGCACTGCCCTTGTTCCCCTGCTGCCCAAGGGTCTGTGAAGACCCAAGAGAGGTGGAAAAGCATGGATGAGACCACCCGTAGGCATGCTGTCGCCTCGCTCCAGTCTCCGGAGCCCCCAGCGAGGCGGGCAACACAGGGGACACCACCACTCCTCCTGTTGGGATAGCAACAGATGAAAACCACTCTTGCTACATCATATCTGTGAAGGACTGAGTTTTAAATCCAGTAATGCACACTAAGTGCTCTCAGTGAGAGCCATATATAGCAAGTTTGTTGGGGCAGAGTAGGGTAAGCAGGACCCATTCGAGGTCTCCCCTCTTGTGAGTCCTTCTCCCTTACCCCTGGCTGCTTAGTTTCCTCAGTAGCACCGATAAATGTGCTAACAGTGACACATGGGGCCGTATTGCATATATGGCGCACTTTTCCTGTGTGGGGCACGGTGCAGCTTTAAGTAGGTGTGCTGTGCACACACAGGGAAAGTGTGGCCTATTACAGTGAATGCTCTGCCCCAGGGCAGTCACAAACTTGTGCTGCCCAAGGGGCAGCGCAATTAAAGTGAAATACAGAGCAGCTGCTTCACGGTACAGTCGGCAACCAGCCTGTACTTTAAAGAGGGATTAGAGATCCCTTCGCAGGCGGATGCAGTGAGTGACTGGGGTGATTTCAGGGAGTCCATGGGACTCGCTTTTCCCCCCCCTCCAGAAGGCTGCCATCAGGGGGTGCACTGACAGTGTGCCACCTTTAGGTGGTGCACTTTTAATGCGCCTCCTGACAGCTCCTTTGCCTTTGCCCCCGTGTCCATAATACGGCGCAGGCGCAGAGGTAAAGAGATTCCCTCATTTGCATGGGACCACGCCCCCATGCAAATAAAGACACGCCCTCTTGAGATAGTGCTGGCGATTCGTTTGCGTTAGCGCTATCTGTACTACAGACGAGGGTGTACAAGGGTCTGCGGTCCCTTCTGTATTACAAAAGTGCCCTGCGGCAGACAAAACAGGCACACATGCCCAATGTGCCCCGGGGAGTTTTCTGTAATACGGCTCCTGGTATCCAAAGGGCTACGAAACTGTTCATCTGCTGTAGCAAGCGCAATGCATAAAGAAGTTATTATTTTTATTACCTTTACAGTATGATACCCCTTGCCCCACACTCTTCTCTGAAGATCAAAAAGCACTTTGTCCTTAAAGCATTGTCTCTGATGCTCAGGGGAAGGTGCACCGGACACCCTACATAAATGGCTGCTCTGGGTACATATCCCAAGAAGGAGCTGGCAGAGTCATTTAAGAATACATTCAGAATATTTCTTAGCTTTCATCATAGGAGTGAGCTGCAATAGATTACTTTGAAAATGCAAAATACGTTTGTCCCAGTAAAGAATTATTACTAAACGTGTAAGACAGCTCTATGGTTTGTGCTGCTGCAGAGCTCTGTGTGTAGCTGGTAGATCACCTGTTTAATTCACACAATCACCACCTCTGCATTACATTCTTCAGCGTAAGGGTGATAGCAGTGTGTATTTTTACAGCCGTATGAAGCTGAAAATCCTGCATTAGGAAGCCCTGTAAAAATATATTACTATTTATAAACAGATTTATACTGGGTAAATACTGAAATCACACTACTTCCTGAACAGTATGGTTTCAAAGTAACATTTGCCCCTAATATTTTGGAAAATTCACTGGTAGAACCGAAAAGCTCTGTATAAAATTATCTATACATTCTGATCTATTGCTGCAAGTGTTACAGGTCCAAAACGATTAAATACGTATCATTTTACACCAAAATGCAATGAGGCTAGTCTGAAGGTCCACCATAAAGTTGTCTTCATATCCTGGTCGATTGTATAAACGGTATCAGCATCAGTGGCGGCTGGTGATCTTTGAAAGTGGTGCTGCATAGTACTTGCCCTAAATTCCAGTGAGTGATTGAAGTGAGCCTGTTGTCTTTTAGGAGGATTGTCGGGGATGTGGGTGGGGGGATGTTCTCCACAAATAACATTTTGAAAACAAGCATTGACAAAGCCAATAGGTCTCGCCTATAAGACGAATTGACTTTGCAATTTTTTTTTTAGCCATACAGTATAATATAGTGGCTGCTATGCAGCATGGCTAAAAAAAGATGCAATTACATGCCCTTTGTGTCATTTTGTCGGCATGTGCATATGTCCAACACGCATGTGCATGCCTACAAAAAGACATTTCTTTTCAACGATTCTAGATTGATCAGCACATTTTAAAAAAGTAGTGTGAAAGCTATGTTTTGAAACATAGCTCGAAAGTGCTTTAAAAAATAAGAAACTAATGGATGAGCGGGTTGCGTGACTGAGTTGGGGAAGGGGCGAGGGGAGAGGCAACATTGTGGACAGTCAGGGTGAAAGCAACGATAGGGAGAAAATGGGGGGCATAAATACACAAGTGAGACATCAACACAAGTGTGTGTGGTGGGAGAGAAGCACATGGGCAGAGAGTAGAAGGGGAAGAAAAGCACTAGAGGGAGACACCTGGAAAACACACACACTCTCATAGACTGCTAAAAAAAAAGATAAAGGTACTTCCATAAATGTGAGCAGAGTAAGCATAGAAGACAGCCAATTAAATAGATGGTAAAGAGGCAATGCTTCATGGGAGGGACAAATACAGGAGTGACAAAAAACATCAAATAAGAAGGAGCTAAATGAATGAGTGACAGGAAAGCCAACCAATAGTAAGGAATGGGCAGGCTGCAAGCCCTCGTATGTTCTTGGTAGGCCCACCATTTGTCTTTTGCAACCAGACAGCTTGTGCTGTCTGGGAAGCTCCACCTAAAAATAGCGCATTTTAAAGCATGATTTTCACATAAAGGGGCATATTTACAAGCCCCTTGCGCCACTTTTGCGCTGCCGTTGCGTCACGCAAGTGATGCAGCGGCGACGCAAACCATGCGCCGCGTTGCGCTATATTTACAACGTGACGCATCTAGGGAGATGCGTCACGTAGTAAACCCCTGCGCCACATGAAACCTGCGTCAGGTTTCATGTGGGCGTACCGGCGCAGGGGGGGGCGTTCCGGCGCAGGTACGCCTCGGAAAAGTGACGTAGTGAAATCTTGTAGATTTCACGCAGTCACCTTTCCGACGCTGGTGCTCCAAATCCTTACGCCTGCTTCAAGCAGGCGTAAGGATTGACGCACCATGTTAGGGATAGGGAAGGCTGGAACAGTGCTGGAGTTGCGTCGCGCTTGCGACACGACTTCAGCACTGCGCCAACCTTCCGTCGGCAGATGCGTCACGCATCTGCTTATCCCTGTGCCACGATGCGCCGCATTGTAAATGCGGCGCATCGGATGTGGCGCAAGGGTAAACTTACGTGACGCATTTTCCCTGGCGCATCCCTGCTGATATGCAGGGATGCGCCAGGGAACGTAAATATGCCCCAAAGTTGCTAAAAACACTGGTGGTGGATCATCAACAAGGGTGGCTGCCACCTGTGAGCTGCCACATAATGCTCCTAGTGTCTGCCCACGCTACTCTTTATTTCATTTAGCAGTGTTCATGAAAACACAAAGCTCGTATTTTCTTGAATCTTGGTTCTGTACAGGTCAGCTAAATGAACCCTCTAGGCTTCACTACTCTCAAAATTCTCCATGGGTCCTCGAGACTGGCAACATCTTGTCATGGGTAAGCCTTTTTGCCAAGAATTACACAAGTGAGCCATATAACAAAAATTACCTCCACTATATAAGGGTCAGCATTCTCTCATGGCGTGCTCCCCAACACTTGCAATATGCCAGGTTGTACTGTCCAAGACCAAGAATTGCCACAAATTACTCCCAATATGCCAACATCAGCATTTTTCCACGGGTGGCACCAAATGCCAAGAATTACTTCCAGTAGGCCTGGGCTTGCATTATGCAAAGGGGCTCGACCTTCTGCTTGAAATGTTCTTCTGTAGGCCAGTGCCAGAATGTTGCCAGGGTTGCCCCCCACAAGCCAAGAATTACCTTGAGTATGCCATGGTCCATGGCAGACTGACAAGCATAACACACACTCACACACACTTGCTCTTTTAACATTCTCACTCTCCTTCGCATACTCTTACTCATACTCACTCTTGCCCTCATTCACAGTCACTCTCAACTATTCTTTCCTGATTCTTCTTGCTGAGTGAATGGTCCATGGTCCTTACCAAAGTGCTGCAGGGGGCTATAGATAAAAATGAATAACTAAAGTGAAAGCGAATTCTTGTCGGAGTAGGATCAATTGTTGTTAGAGCTGCATATACTAGACGGAAGAAGGTCCTAAGTAGATGAGACAGAGCATAATTTACAGCTACTATAATAATGTTGTACTGGTAAAATGTTGATAAACACCATGATTATTTAATAAGGACTCTGGTACTCTGAGGTACACACAGATTTGATTTCCTTTTCCAAATGTGTATTAATTTCCCATGCATTTTATTATTTATAAAAATAGAAATTGGGATTTCCTCATATGCGATTTCTGGAAGTCAGTCAGTCTTTTTTGCTCCTCTCTTCCCAAATGGAATAGAATCACTCTCTTCGAATTTAGTCTGTCTTCTTTGTCAGTGATTGTGGCCGCTTTTCTTACCCGATGAGCTATTTTGTGCTTTATACAACAATCAAGCTTCCCATCTGCTGCCCTTTTAATATCATTCCCTTCTGGAGTAAGTTGCATTCTCACACCTAGTAACAAGCTTTATGGAAACAACATTGCCTACTCATGAGGTAAACCTTTCGAGGGTGCAGATATTTTCATACACCGTGTCCTGTCCTTTTCCTTGTACTAAGGCTCTTTGGCATTACATTACCTTTCTAAAAAAAACACCTGTTAGGTACTTTTCCCTGCCAGGTCTCTCACAAAGAGGGACTTTTTCCCTACCTCTCAAGTAGCTTGTGCACTCTGATAGCTGTTTTCCTGGTAAGCACAACACCTTTGTATTACTAAATAATTACAGTGCTTAGCATCTTTGTATTACTTATGACTGGTTCCCACCAGGAGTGTAGCCGGCATTGCTGGCGTGGGAGGAGCCGGGTGGGGGCAAATTAAATAAAGTGTCCTGGTGCCGGTGCCTCACGGACATAATGAGCAAGAATTGGTTCAAATGTAGTAACCAAGGTCATAAGTAAGCACTATACATTGATCAAAACACAGCAAAATGTAATGGCTAATTTACAGAAGAGTGTACATATTTAACACCTTTCATCTAATAGGATATAAATATGACTTACATGTGGGCTTGGGTTGATCTGAAACCTTTATGAAAATATACCATAAAAGGGAGCAGAGTGCATAAAAAGATTTGGTTCTCTTAAAAGAACTAGAGGTCTCTCAAGTACCTTGTTAACAATGGTTCATTTTAGAACCTTTCAGACTAATAATTACTTTGAACACAGACATCATTACAAAAAGCAATTGTCAAGTGTTAGATGTAGGGTATCCTTTACAGAAATATTGTCTGACATAAATATCATGTCCTAAATATCATTTAGAAAAATGTCGTCCCCTAGGGTGTATGGGGCATATGTATCAAAAAACGGTTTTGCGAGTCCTTAATAGCGAATGTTAGCGAATCGCTATTAAGGACTCGCAAAATTAAATGTATGTAGGTTTCGCAATAATAATTGCGATTCCTACATATTCCTTAATTGCGATTCGCAATTAAGGAATACCTTCCCATTCATCCTATGGGCCTAGAGGCCCATAGGAATGAATGGGAGGACATTCGCAATTTGCGAGTACTCATTAGGTACTCGCAAATTGCAAATGCAATTTCAAGGGTGCAAGGGTGTCAAAAGGACACCCTGTTGCACCCCTGAAATATGCATGTGTGCACATGTGGCGCACATACATGCCCTAAGGGCATGTATGTGTATGTGTGCCCCTTAATTTTTTATCATTATTTGAGGCCACAATAGTAATGTCAGACAATATTCTGACAATGATATTCTGGTACTGAATGTTATTATGGTAGAGTAAACAGCAGGACTTTGCTATTCAGTTTCAACTTCAAGAATTGATGGGGATTTTGTTTCAAGGTCTGCAGATACTTGATTAGGCCATTTAAATCCAATGCTGATGGTCTCACAAGGTTTGCTGCACATTTTCAAATTCCCCTTGGCCTGCTCATTTTTAGTAATATCGCTATTTTGCTTCACATGTTTTAAAGGTCTTTATTGGTGAGGCTTGTTGTACAACAACAGGTGTTTGGCGGCTCTGTTTTACCTTCTAGCACTTCTTCTCAACCAAACCAGCTATGGGTTGAATTAAAGAATGTATATCTTGACATGCCTGCTCTTTAACTTTGTTTTCACTGTGTTTGCTGTGCATGTGTGTCACTACTTTATCAATCCTGATAATTTTGTTACAGTAAAAGCACAACCTGTTTTCTAGTTTGAAGCCTAAAGGCCATAGATCAACACACAGAATGCTATTAAAACATGAAATCACTGCCTGTAAATTAAGTTTAAAAAGAGCCTTAAAGACATTCAAAATGATACCTTTACATATTAATTTACATTGAAAAGGGAACAGTGTGGGGGTTTCCAATGTAATTGGGTGCAATTAAAGACAAATACTTAAAAATACAGAAATTCAAAAGATGGTAAATAGTACTATGGTAAAATGTACAAAACTTCAGCTTCTTTATTCACAAGATTCACTTCATACATTAATAACCAGATAATCTTTCTGATAGTCACGAAGATGAAATGACAGAAGTAAGCAGTTCACAATCCTCATTAACAGTTGATTCAGAGTTCTCAGTGTGGGCACCATGCATCCTCATTCTTTCGTTAAACACCACTTCAGCTGACCCTCATACACTCTGGGAGATTTGATTCTCAATTGGCCAAAAGTGCGACCTGTGCCGGGACTACATCGGTGGCACGTGTGGATCCTTGGTGTCCGGCGGGGGGCCCTCAGCTACCTTTTCTGCCGGCGGTGCGGCATCCTTGCTTCGGCGGTCCATTGGGCCGCGTGTGCTCGCAGCAGCGCTGCTGGTTGCTCTCTTGGGCCGCAACAGTGACATTGGCCCGCTGTGTGGAAGTCCCCGAGGGGGTAAAGCGGGGTCGGAGGTGGCCCCCCCAGGCTTTTGGCTTGGGGACAGCGACGAGAGAGGTGCCCTGGGCTGAAGAGGGGTCCGGTAGTCTGGCGCGGTCGGCGCTTGTGGCCCCAGCAGACTTGGGTTCTTTGGCTTCCTCCCACTCTCCCTGCGGGCGGCCTTGTGATCAGCAGCCGGGCCGCTCGGGCTGTGCTCTCGCATCCTGCCGCCTTTGCCCGGACCGGACAGCCCTTCGACGCCAGCATTGGGGTGAGTCACTGGCACAGGGGAGTGCGCATCTTCTTGCCCTCCAGCTCGTGGCCCGGGGCCCAATATATCCTGACGGTGCTGCACGGAACACAGGTGCTACGTTGTCCACGACGTGGGAAGGCTCGCGGTCCATCATGACGAGAGACAAGCCAGGTGGAGGCTCGGCCAAGCAGAGCACGATCGATAAATTCACGGGCCCTGGGGCCTCTGCGGGAGCGTCGGGGGGGTCGCATGGAGATATGCCTGACAATGCTGCCCTCGTGGCTGCCATTACCCAGTCAAGGGATGCCCTGGATGCAAAAATTGGGGCAGTTGGCTCCGACGTTATGTTGTTGCGTCAAGATCTACGCAATGCAGTTGCACGCATCACTGAGACTGAAACGAGAATCTCGGGGGTGGAGGACATGGTTGCCACCCTGCAGAAGCGGGTGACCTCTTTAGAGACCACCCAATGTGGACTGGCATCGCGAGTGGAGGACGCCGAAGGGAGGGCTCGGCGCAACAATCTTCGCTTTGTCGGATTCCCGGAGGGGTGCGAAGATAGGGACATGGAGCGGTTCCTTACTCAGTGGCTGGAGAGTTGGCTCCCTCCGGAGTCACTGTCCAAATGCTTCGATGTGGAGCGCGCCCATAGAGCCTTGATGCAAAAGCCCCCACCTGGAGCCCGCCCGAGGCCTATTATTGCAAAATTACTCAATTATCATGACCGGGACGCTATCCTGAAACAGGCTAGGGCCAAAGAACCGCTGTTATTCGACAATGCCCGTAGCCTGATATTTCCCGATTATACGAAACTGGTCCAGCAGCGGAGACAGTCCTTCCTGGCGGCCAAAGCCCGCCTCCGTGAGCTCAAGCTTCCCTACGCTTTGTTGTATCCGGCCAGGCTGCGGGTGGTGTATTGGTCCCGTACTCACTTCTTCGATTCACCGGAGGAGGTCTTCCAATGGACGGATGAGACAGTGCGGCTTTGTCCTCACACCCCGCCCAGGAGGGAGTCGGACTCTTCCTCGAGCGAGGCGGCTCGGAAGCAGCCCAAATTGAAAGCGAAGGGGTCCAGACGCTCCAGGTCCAGACGACGATCCCAGTCCATTTTTTCCATTTTCAACAGCTTTATTCGACAGATTTTAAGTCATAAAAGCATTTACAAAAATACAGATAGAATTGATTAGATAAAACAGCTGTCAAAGGAAAAACATGTAAATTTGATAATTGAATATATTTTTAAACAAAATGCACGCACTTATTATGGCCATCTTTAAAGTCTCAAAATCATATAACTGAATGATAGGGCATGCAATCCAAGCCTTTAAAAATTTAGGGGAATACACTCCAGGTCCACACGACGATCCCAGTCATGCGGTGCCTCCTCCCGGGCTGGGTCGGCCCCGCGGCAGCACACGTCGGCAGACTAGCTGCTGGGTGGGACCGGGGTTTCAGGGGTCTTTGATATGCTTACCTCGACCGGAGAAGCACAGAAGAGGGCCGGTATCTCTGTTGGACCTTAACGGACAGAGAGAGTGCCAACGGACAATGGGCTGTAAATTGGGGATCCATTGGCGGGTGAGGGGTGGGACCTCCTGTTGGGGTCTGCCTGCCACGCCCGCCGCGACAGGTACTTCATTGTTATTGAGGTATAGGGTGGGGGGGAATTGTTGTGTTGTGTTGGGGGGGTTTGTTCTAGGATCGCACTGTCCTACATTATTTCAGAGTCATCTTGCGCATATTGGATGATGTTATCTGTGTCACTGGTTTACATCAAGCCCTCCAATGGTAGCTCTGTTAGGTAGCCAACGGGATCCCCCTGGGACCCTTCGGATAATCAGCTGGAACATCAGGGGGGCACTAGACAAGATAAAGCACGGGGCTATACACAAACAGGCGAAACGAGCCCACGCGGACATTCTTATGCTGCAAGAAACGCATCTCATGGAAACTAAGGCGCTAGGCCTCCAGCGTTTTGGCTACATCCATATTTTCCATTCAGGGTTTGTGACGGGGTTGCGGGGGGTTGCGATATTGATCCATCGCCGGGTTCCGTACACGCATGTTAAAACATGGGGGGACGCTCAGGACAGGTATTTGTTCCTACAGGGTACAGTGGGTGAGGAAACTATAGTACTAGGGAGTGTGTACGCCCCTCGCCATTGTCCTGGGGTTTGGTAGAGAGACTTATGACCCTGTGGGCGGATGTACCAGATGGCCTGGCAGTTGTGGGAGGGGATTGGAACTATGTGATGGATGTGGCCAGGGACCGATGGAGGCCCGGGGGTTCAATAGACGTCCGGCAACCAACCAAACTGCACTCCCTAGTGATGGGCCTTGATTGGGTAGACCCTTGGAGCAGATTGCACGGCACGACACAGGGATACACGTACCTCTCAGCGGTTCACGACTCCTACTCCCGCCTCGACTATTTATTTGTCCCCCGGGTGGCGGAGAGCAGGGTGGTGGCGGCCGATATCCTTCCGCGGGGGCTCTCGGACCACTCGCCGGTGGCCCTCACTTTGCGGGTGTGTCGGGCGCACCAGCCCTTTCGGTGGCGCCTCTCGGCCTGGAACCTCCAGAGGGAGGACTACAGGGAGCATATGGAAGGTGCTATCAATCAATACTTGACACTTAACGTAGGCTCGGTGGAGGGGGCGTAAGTTATATGGGAGGCAATGAAGCCCACCATACGTGGTGTGGACATTTCCCTCTGTGCGGCGGCTTGCAGAACGCACAGGGAGTCCCTCGTATGAGCGGAGACTGAAATTCTTGGGCTGGAAGCGCGCAGTAGGGATGACGGGGGTCAGCAGGTCCGTCGCCAACTACTGCTGGCACAACAGGGTTACTCGCATCTCCTGTTAAATGAGGCCCGCCAGGCGTGGTTGGTGACTCGGAGCAGGATTTACCAGTGGGGGGGATAAATCTAGCAAGCTGCTGCATAGACTGTGTCAGGGGACACTATACCCCCAGGCCCTCCCTGGCGTTGTGGGCCCGGACAGGATGCCCCTTACGGACTCCTCTGCTATCGCCGAAAGCTTTGCTACATATTATGCAGACCTCTATGCCGCCAAAGAATGTATATCTGCGGATGTGATAGGCCGCTTCTTAGATGACCTCCCACCTAAAGCCCTCTCGGACGAAGTGAGTGAGGAGCTGGATCTTCCACTCACAGAGGACGAATTGGGTACCGCACTTGGGGACATGCAACCCGGAAAGGCCCCGGGACCAAATGGCTTTCCATGCGAATTCTTTAAATGATACTTTTTGCAACTAGGACCCCACTATCGTAGGGTGGGTGAAGAGGCCAGAGAGCGGGGTCATCTGCCTAGAGATTGGAGACATGCGGAAGTGGTGGCGTTCCACAAGCCTGGTAGACCTCCCGATCAACACGCGTCGTACCGTCCTATCTCTCTCCTGAACGTGGAGGCCAAGATTCTGGCTAAGGCGTTGGCCAACCGCCTGCGGCCACATATTACTTCTTTAGTCCATCCTGATCAGGCCGGGTTTATGCCCCAACGGGCGACCCGTCACAATATTCGACGGGCGCATGTTGCCGTCGCGACCGTCCGGGGGTTGGGGGAACGGGCAGCGCTCTTGCTGGCGGATATGGACAAGGCATTTGATTCTCTTAGCTGGGTGTATTTATTCGCGCTCCTCCGCAGGTTGAATTTTGGGCCTCGATTCCTGTCCTACCTGACCTTGCTCTACACAGACCTTACAGTGTCTGTGCGCGTGGCGGGCTCTGTCTCCTCCACTTTTTCTCTTGGACGAGGCACCAGACAGAATTGCCCTCTGTCTCCCTACCTGTTTGCTCTAGCTATGGATCCCCTCGCTGCCTGGGTGCGGGTTGACGCTCAAGTGACCGGTCTTGAATGGGCACACGGACTGTCGGATCGTATAGCCCTGTACGCCGATGATGTGCTGTTTTTCTCACTGATTTGGATAGGACGGGACCGAGACTGCTTCGCATCATGCAGATTTTTGGGAGACCTCTGGCCTGTACATGAACCCCGAAAGTCCACCCTCTGGGTTCTTGGTGATGAGGGGGCCTTGGTTCATGGGCATCTTCCGTCCAGGTAGTATCTGGGGGGATGAAATATCTGGGAGTGTTCTTATCGGACTCACCTACTACGTCATGGGATAGAAATTTGGCTCCTGTATGGGATCGCGTGCGGGAGGATATTAAAGCTTGGTCCCATATGCCCCTGTCTATATATGGCCGGTCGGCCATCTTTAAGATGGTCTCACTCCCGCGCTTGCTTTATCAATTGCAAAATCATCCATATCCGATCCCTCCCAGATGGTTCCGACAGGTTAACGCGGCCCTGGGACAGTTTTTATGGGATGGTGGGGCGGCGAGGGTGGCCCTACGGACCTGTTTTCAGTCCACATATTGTGGGGGACTGGCGACCTCTGATATTTTATCATACTATATGGCCTCCCACCTGCTAGTTCTCAACGAATGGTGGTATGGGGATAGGGCCGACCCGGCGTACGCTGTTGAACGAAGGTGCATGGGGGAACATACTTTACACACAATCCTCTATTCTGCACAGCTGCGTGGCTCCCTGCCGTCTGCCACGAGGATTGTCTTTCAGATCTGGCGGCAGGCGCTACGGAGGATGGGTTGGTGGAATACGTTGACCCGGGAGACCCCTCTTTGGCTCCATGGGCGCCTGTCACAACTGGCTGCTCTGCCTGGATTTCATGACTGGGACAGTAGTGGCATCTCTACTCTGGGAGCTATCATGCGGGGGCCGGTCCTGAAATCCTTTCAAGATCTACAAAAAGACTTCCATATGCCAAAAACCCAATTTTTTAAATACCTGCAGTTCAGACACGCCATTTCCCCTAGTTTGGAGGGCTTAGAGACATTGGCTGAGTTCAGCCCAGTAGAGGCGAAGGTGTTCATGGGAGATCTCCACGACCATAAGATCTCCAAAATCTACCAGTCCCTAGTTACCCATTGCTCCCCTATGCTACAACGTCTTAGGGAGGCCTGGGAGGGTGATGTGGGCCCCTTAGAGGAAGAGGACTGGACGGAGGCTCTGGCCTCCCAGCGGGGGCGGCCATTGCCATAAGCCTACGCCTTATCCAGTTCAAGTACCTTCATCGGGTATATTTTACCAGGGTTAAGCTGTGTAGGGCAGGTCTGGTGGCTTCCCCTGTGTGTCTTAGATGTGGGCATGAGGAGGGTACTCTGTTACATACAGTTTGGCAATGCTCTGCTTTGGCGCGATTCTGGAGGAGGGTCATGGCCTGCCTCTCCGAAGTGTTGGGTTGGGACCTCCCCTGCTCGCCGAAGCTAGTACTCCTGCACGTTATGGACGGCATTGGGGGCAATATATACAAACGCCATCTTATGCTATTGGGATTTACCCTAGCTAAAAGGGACATTGCCAGGGCTTGGAAAGCGTCAGTAGCGCCCTCAGTATCTGCATGGAAGAACGGCCTGGACTTCTGCATGGGCTTGGAGATTCCCATCTTTGTGGCCAGGGGGTGTCCACACAAACACTTTAAAATTTGGAGGCGCTGGGCGGACTACCGCGGCTTGGAGTTAGAGCCCGTTCCGCCGGCCAGGCAATTAGACCTGGCTTAACTCTTCGCTTGGTTGACGCAAAATATTACTTTCTGGGAGATGGCAGATCATGTCTGTATAGATGATTCGTTTGCTTTGGCTATACTGCTCTGGAGTGGATGTCAGTGCGATGGGGGGTGGGTTCGTGGGGTTATAGTTATTTTGTTATTATTTCATTTGTATTGCCCTCCACTTTTCCTGTTTTGCTCATGGAAATAGTCAAAGTCAAAATGATGTATGCTTCTTCTGCAGAAGTTTCTGGGGCACAGAGTTCTGCTTTATATGTGTTCTTTGGCAAATAAAATTTGTTTAAAAAAAAAAAAAGAGGCCAAAAGTGCCCTGGTCTTCAGTGGCTGGAGAGGCATGTTGCACCCCTACTCCCCTGTTTCCCACTCAGCCTGTGTGTCATACACAATAATCATGATTTCTCTCCCAAGGCTTGTCATGCACTTCAGTGATTCCTCTGTATTCGTGCCCTAATGTTACTCTTTGGAAAGCAAGACACCGATGATGCACAAAATCAAGCAAGGTATGTCATGCTACTCATGCGCAATGGTAGTTACCATGTCTATGGCCACTGACTTCAGCTCTTGCAAATCCATAAGCCCCAGGCTATAGCCACAGGGGCCCTAACAGGGATTGGCACCCCCATAAAATGCTTCGTCCCACTGGCGTAACGAAACTTGAGGGGGCCCTCTGGACTCAATCAGGAGCTCTCCGGCAAGAGTACTGGGCTGAGGGGGCCCCTTGGAGCTTTGGGGCCCCCCGCACCGCAGAGGCTGCGGGGGCCTGTGTTACGCCACTGCTTGGTCCCACTCAGTGCAAATGGAAGAAGGGCAGTGACTGTGTTCAAAACACAAAAACTTAGCTCATGTTAACAGTTCCTTCACCTTTGAATGCAAGGTAAAATTAAAGACCAGCACTGCACAGTGAAAAAAAGCTTTGAAACATTCAAATGAACAATGTAACTGCTACCGCATGGTCACCTACAAAAATTACTGTGATGTGCGAGTATGATTAACTGTAATGTATACATTAGTAGAACGCATGTTTTGCTCATCAACTCTCCCTTTTGTCTCACCTAGGCAGCGTGCATGCGTTGCTCTAGGAGATGACCTTTTGGAATTGGTCTGCCCTTTTCAAGCACTCGTGCTTGTGCTGGCATCCACCTTGCGGGAGTGAGCAGCGGCGCGCAGGGGCCATCTGTTTGCAATTAGCGTGGCCGCGCGCGCTTGTTCCTTCTGCTCCTTCTCTCTTGCATGCAACTGCTCCATCTCGCGCCTCTTTTACGACGAAACCGACAGCGTCTTGTGACCGTGCTGCGTGTTGTCTGTCTGTGCTTGTTCATTTTGCACCTGTGTTTATGTCGCTTGTTGGTGCGTGTCCCTGAATGCTCTTGTATGAAAGGTATCATACCGCAGCGGCGCGCTTGGGCCATCTGTTTCAAATTAGCGCGACCGCGCTTGTTCTTTTTAAGTCTCCCCGCTCCGAAGGTGAGTGTTTCAGCCTGTGTGCGCGTGTTCTCGTGAACATGTGAGTGGAGAACATTCATAAAACGCCTACGACGAAACCGACAGCGTCTTGTGACTGTGCTGCGTGTTGTCTGTCTGTGTTTGTTCATTTTGCACCTGTGTTTATGTTGCTTGTTGGTGCGTGTCCCTGAATGCTCATGTATGAAAGGTGTCATCCCTCCTCCCACTTGTCATTTGCGAGTGCGCTGCCCGTGCTCTGGCCGCATGTTTTGTTTTTAATTAATGTTGTGTTTATCTTCATCTGGGTTCGCAGTGTTGTGTGTGTGTCTGGTTGTCGTGGTGTATGTGCGCTTCCCTGTATGCATGTTGGTTGTGGGTGCCTGCATGTATGATCTGTTTTGATGTGCCTGTAGAGTCGCCACCCTGCACATGTGCCTATCAGTCAGTATATGTCAGCTAGGCCCCTTGCATTTGCCAGTGCTCGTTCTTCATCTCATCCATCCCCAGCCCCGCAAGCCTCACCGTCGCCGGGCATGGGGCTGAGCCACGGGTACGCGCAGTGCACGTGATCCTGAACGCATCCCTTGCCTCAAACCCCAGCGGAGCCAGGCAGCGCGCGCCCTCCTCTGTGTCTGTGGTCCCGCGCGTGAAGGAGGGGTCCGTGATGCTGACGAGGGCTCGCGCTTTACATCCCTAAGCAGCTGAAGCCGCGAGCTGGAGCAGGGGTGGCTGCTACTCATTAGCGCCGAGAAATGGAATTAACCCTTCCGATGTCTACGCTCAGCCGAAGCACTGGTTTTGGATGTCAGCGGGTATCATTTGTACAGCCCCTGTGTGCAGCATAGAGACTCCTACAGAAGGAGCACACGAGGGGGGCCTATCTTAGCATTGCTGCCCCTGGCCACGTGCTCTCAGTGGGGCAGAACTGCTCCAGTGACAGGGGAGCAACTTTTAAGTTACTGCCCTCAGTTGCATAACTCAAAATGATGGGGCTCCCCTGCAAAATCCAATGACGGACCCCATAAACTTCCATATCCCACCCAGTGCTACACGTAGTAAAACCTGTAAATGTTAAGCACCCAGAATAATGTGCTGCTTGGCTAAAAACTTATAAGGTCCCAAAGGCGAGACCTATTGGCTATGCCAATGCTTGTTTACATTGAATCTCTCTAGCAAGAATGGTTATTTCCCAACCGTTGTTCAAGTTATCATTCCTAAAAACTAAACACCCTGATCCATTGTTTACATCACAAGATCTCTCATCCATCTTCGCCATCAGCTAACCAGACTCTTCCAATCCCCTAATGCTTTAAAATAGACCTTTGGATGGTACAAGTAGTTTGCAAACAAATAATGACATCATGTGGAACAGTAACACATGTACACATACAAAAGAGGACCCAAACTGACATCAGCAATGAAACATGGCAATGACAAAGGAGCGCAAACACTGTCACATAAACACTGTCACTGATACACTGCCTCAGGAGTTCCAAATCTGACATGGAGACATTGACTAGGGTACAGTGACAAAGGGGCACTGTAAGCAGTACCATAGGGGCACTGGCAAATGGACACTGACACAAGCAAATCAACATTGACACTGGACAATGTCACTGGGGGCAATGAAACAGGAACACCAATATTGACATGACAACAGCAACACTGGAATGCTGACATGGGGCACAAACACTAATGATGGAACACAGGGAAATTTCACTGGAAGAATGACACAGGGCTAATTGAATTATAGAACACAAGGCACATACACTAAGATAGAGACAATAAGTCAGCACCCGAACACTGACGTGACATAAGGACACTGACACAGGGGGGAACATAACTGACATGCATACTGACAGGAGGTGCTGACACAAGCACTGTGAGTATAAGAATATAACATTTAACCCTTAAAATATATATATATGGTGTGTGTGTGTATATATATATATATATATATATATATATATATATATATATATATATATATATATATATTGGTTGCGGCGAGTGATGAGAGGATGAACTGCTGGGTATCTAGGCTAGAGCGGTGCGACATCGGCTGTTCGTTCCCCGGCAGCGGGAGGCATCTTGTTCATCGGATGGTCGGTCCCGATCCTGACGTGATCTGAGAGGCGCGTCCCAGCGAGGTTGCAAGGCAGGATCCCTGGCCGCAACGTGGAGACGCCGCTCTTTCGCTGATATGCCAATGTGTCGGTGCGCTGAGTGAGCGGCGAGCAATGCCGACCATCGGACAGTAAGATCTGTGATTGTATCTTTGCTTGAAACGTTGTAATGAGTTACACCACGAGCTGCCTGACCCTAAAATGGCGCCTTTGGCTAGGTCTACGGGGCACCCCGAGCCTGGGATTTTGTTAGCGGCGAACCGAGTGTGCCTTGGAAGTGCCCATTGTTGCTAGATCTCCAGCCCAGTGCCGATCTTCCTTGAATGGCTGGGGTTGTTTGTGGCTGTGCACGCCAGTGTGGAGGTTGCCTCTCCGTTGTTGCCGATCTTGAGGTAGCGATGGCTCCCATCTAATTTGCATGTTTCAAGCGTGTCCGTGTTTCACGCGCTGAGCTGCTGCTGCATACTTTTGGTTTTTCTGTGGATGCTCCCCAAGGCCAGGTCTGTGGTGAGGGGCATGGGGGCCACCATGATCTTTTTGGCAAGCAAGTTTTTGAGCCCTCCCTGTTACTACCTGTTGATCCCTTGCCTGACCCCAAGATGGCTGCCACTGTGTTCCCTACCACGTCGTGCTACTCCTCTGAGAAAAAAAACGGACTTCGATCAGACCTCGAACACATCCCCCATCCGGCCTACCCTTCAGGATACCGAATCTGTGAACCTACCTCTGACCGTGGAGACCTAGTTTTTTGGCCGATGCCCGGTGGAGCTACTTGATAGCTATAGAGGAGAGGGGCTGTGGACTTCCCCTTCGGCAGTCACCTACCCAGACGGACATTGGGCAGACCTTACTTCGCCTCTCCGTCGTACTCTCCCTCCTACCCCTTTACTCCACCCACTTTCTCCTATACGCTCCATTTATTCCTCCTCTTTGTTCTCTAACTGTTTTCTCATTGAGACTTAGCCACTTGACTGATGCCCGGTGGAGCTACCTGATAGCTATAGAGGAGATGGGCTGTGGACTTCCCCCTCGGCCATCACCTACCCAGCCGGACTTTGGGCAGACTCTCCTTCGTCTCTCCATCCATCCTATCCTCATCCTTTCTCCCTCCTATACCTCTACCCCACCCCCTTACCCTTCTAAGCTCCATTTACTTCGTCTTCCGACGCTCTTGAAATGTTTTCTTGGAACTGATGTAACTTGTAACTGATGTGATTTTGTAATTCTGTGGATCCTTATGTAAAGCGCTCTGATACCTCTGGGTCTAGCCAGCGCTATATAAAACTCAAATAAATAAATTTAAAAATAAATAAATAAATATAAATATATATATATATATATATATAAAGACAGCACCCGCGTGGCAGCGCAAGTAGAAGCCCGCACTCCATATAGGTAATCCAATTGTATTTTATTGGCTAATGCGTTTCGACCTGCTCGGTCTTTTTCAAAGCCATAAACAGTGGTAGTGCTCTATCACCTATAAACACAATCTCCCAACAATAAACATAGTGGAAAGCCTTGCGGGTCCCAGCACCAAGTTCCTTAAGAAAACAGACTAGCGTCTGTGAGTTTAAAGATCAAAAACAAATGTACATATAAACTCACGGTTTAACACAAGTGTGTTATCAAAGGCATACATGTGAAACAGATGCACTACAAATAAATAAACCTTGCACAAAGTCAGAAACTGACAGTTAAATAATACATCTTCCAAACAGTGCTCCATTCATAAGGATACATGTCTAATGAACTCTAATGCACTAGAGACAACAGATACGAAATTATCCAGGAAATATGCAAGTGCTAAGGGAGGAAGGAAATACCCACATTATTAACACAAAATATACTAAAAAATAATAAAATTCAAAATTATAAACAATATGGAGTTGGTGCAAAAAGAGAAATGTACATAACATTTGATACAAAGAAAAAGACATACCACAACAGCTAATCAGCTTTAGATACGTAGAAATCATAAAGTTCACACCTCTGCACTCCATAAATGTGACTACTGTCTTGTACATATTGGAGGAGGTGTCAGAACCTGAAGATAATCCTAGTTAAGAGTCTCATTACAATGAGGGGGAACCTTATACAAAAGAAGGGGGAGGAGAGAAAGGAAACACACGGGGAATAAAAGAAAGGAAGAAAAGGAAATAAACTAAATAAATACATAAACAACCAAGAGGGATACAAAGGGATAAACAGGAGTGATCAATCCCGACAAAGCTATCTACACATGTCACCAGAAAAGAGACAAAAGAAAGAAGAGAAACATCAGCCTATATGAGCGTGAAGTCCCTCATCCTGATTAAGACCATTGGGGTGCTCCCTGTTGAGACAGATTATGCATTCCGATTCCAACTTTCTCAGTGCCCATTCCCGGTCCCCTCCTCTCGGATTCACTGGAACCCTATCAACACCAAAGAATGAGATCTGATCACTGTTGGATCCCTGATTACAGTGTCTTGCCACTGGGTAACTGCTGTCATGGTTCTTAATGGCACGAAAATGCTCCAAAACCCTTTTCTTGATTGGAAAGATAGTGCTTCCAACATAACGTAATCCACATACACAGACCAGTACATATACTACAAAATCACTATTGCAATTTAGGAACTTCTTGATCTTAACCTTCCTTCCTGTGGCCAAAGGGTACGTTTTAACATTGGGACTATGGGCACAGGCCTTACATCTCCCACATTTATAAAAACCTGGTGATGCTCTCAACCAGGAACCAGTTGCAACCTGTTGCCTCCTTGGATAGCTGTGTAAGAGCATGTCCCTAAGGGAGTCACTCTTACGGTACGTTACTGGCGGTCGAGGGCTCACCAACTTTCCAATCACCAAGTCAGATCTAACCAGATGCCAATGCTTATCAATAATTGTACTTACAGCATTGAATTCACAGTTGTACGTAGTAATAAATCTGGCTTCATTCTTCCCTCCTTCTCTTTTTCTTAGCCTGAGGAGATTGTCCCTGTCAGTACCAATTGCTTTCTCTTTGTCTGTCCGGATCACCTTTCCTGGGTAACCACGTAGTCTGAAACAGCCCTCCATCCTGTCAGCTTCAACCCCAAAGGCTTCATCCGTACTGCAGTTTCTCCTAGCCCTCAGAAGTTCCCCATAGGGGATACTCCATTTCAATTTAGTAGGGTGATGGCTCTGAGCGTGCAAGATGCTATTTCCCGCCGTTCTTTTTCTGAACAGACTGGTGTGGATGTTTTCACCTACCATTTCTATTCTGACATCCAAGAAATCAATATTGTTGGTTCCTATCCTGTTGGTAAATTTAAGATTCAAATCATTATCAGATAGCCTGGCAAGAAAAGCAGTTAGAGTCTCCTGCGGGCCATCCCAAATCACAAAGATATCGTCTTTGTAACAGGTCCACAATACCAGATGTTTAGTCCACTCCTCATTTGCCTCTGACCAGACATGCTCTGATTCCCACCATCCCATAAACATGCAGGCGTAGCTTGGAGCAAAACAACTTCCCATAGCAATTCTGGTTAACTGTCTGTACCACTGTTCCTCATACAGAAAGATGTTATGCTCCAAGCAAAAACTTAACATTTCAAGCAATAGCAAAGTATGGTTGTACATGGCTAAGGGTTTATCCCTAAAAAATAATTTACATGCATATAACCCATGTTCATGGTCTATGCAAGTATATAGGGATACTAATTCAATAGTGGCAAGAATGTAATCTGATTTCCAGGGAATGTTTTGTATTTTTGAGATGAAATCCATATTGTCCCTGCAATAAGAAGGTAAGTTAAGAAGGTAGGGACACAAAACATAGTCTAAATAGATGGATGTGTTCTCCAGTAGGCTATTGTTGGCCGAAATAATAGTCCTACCAGGTGGGTCCATGTCATGTTTCTGTATTTTAGGCAACATATAAAAACACAGAGCCATAGTTTTTATGACAAACAAAAATTGCATCTCATTAAAACTTAACAAGCCCCTCTCATGCCAACTGGAAAGCATACTGTGATACAATGTCACAACATGAACATACATAGTGGCATTGGTTTTGATATAGCTGTTGGACAGGTCCAGTTGTCTTCCCTTGTCTGAGGGTTTCAATATGAAAGTATTTGATGCCTTTAAGGATTCCAAGGCCGCCTGTTGTCCACTGGTTAGGTTCTTTGCAAAATGATTGCCACTCTTTTGCCATAATACCAGAAGATCACGAAGAATGACCTCATGGTATGTGTCAATATTGTAATGAGGGGTTACTGGAGAATACCTGGATTTGGGTTTAAAATAATTTCTGCTTGTACTGTCGATCTCAAGACCCAAATTGCAAAGCAAATCTCTTTCTGATTCCCAATCCCTTCTTTCCATTTCAAACTCCCTCAAGGTAGCTAGTCGTCTAATGTCACCAATAGATAGAATGTTGATGGGGGGGCCAGAATTATTTCCGGAAACCTCATCACCTCCCATCCCGCCTTTCATTTTCTTTTGTGAAAAAACTTTCAGCAACTCTAATTCTCTGATAAAAAGAAAAATGTCAATGCGGGTACGTGAATGATCAAAATTAGCAATGGGGCAGAATGACAAACCCAATTCCAGTAGGGAACGCTCATCTTTGGTTAGAATATGGGTAGATAAATTAACAACTGTAAGATTGTTCTCACCCAATACTTCTTCCTCATGCTTTGCCGAGTGCCTTTCCCATGCGGCTTGTTGTCTTCTTTCACTGGTGCCACCTCTTCGAGTTTTCCAGTGCCGTTGCCGCCTCCTTTTCCTTTTGGTGTTTTTTTGGGGGGGCCCTGATTCTGCCTTAAAAAACTAAATTCTACAAGGGTACTGAATGGGATGGTGCCTGCTGTCGAAGCTGCCTGTTGTTCCTTCAGATCTGAAAAGGCATCTGAACTCGACTCTGAAGTAGCTAGTTCCTGTTGCCTAAGGGAAACAGTAGTCTGTAGTCTTTCATGGCATTATCATACTTTTTCCCAAATGTTAAAAGGAGTCCAGTGGCATAATTAATTTTGTCACGAGTAAGCTTCCATTTCTTTTTAACCTTAATGCCATCCTCATATTTAGTCAACCTGATCTCCAGCTCCTTCATGAAGCTCTGTATTTCTTCCTGTGAGGGCTGGTTATCCAGCGTCTCTCTCAGTCTTTTCAACTCCTCCTCCACTTGAGCTAACTCGATGCATACTCCAATAATAGCCCAATCATGTTCTTGCATATATCAGCCATCAATGATGACCACTTCTCCAAAAGTTTGGGGTGGGGATTATGAGGATGGGCAAGCCTCTTGGCACCCTCCCTACTTCAATGTAATTGTCCAGAGAAATCACTTCTCAACTCCTGTTTATTTCCTTTTTACATAATTTTTCAAAGTAAAAGAAATTTTGTTTCAACTCTCTGTTACTGTCAGACTCGCCCGTTACTGCCCCATCCACCGCATCAGTCATATGACCCATGTTCTCATCAAAGAGGTTTTTAACAGCTCCCAACCTATATATATATATATATATATATATATATGTATATATATATATATATATATATACATATGTATATATATATTATATATATATATATATATATATAAATATATATATATTATCTACTGGCGGTCGCCAGTAGATAGTTATAGTTAGGACCTATTATCCATAGGAAATCCGCGACATTCTATTTGAAATAACGTTGGCGCCGGTTGACGAATCTTCGCGAAAGTTTCCAACTTGTTGGAGCGCTCCGCTCCGCTCCTACCCTGAAAGTCTCGGGTTGATTCGTCAAGCGGGGGCCGAGAAAAAGGGGGTCCCAAAACGCGTTTTCCCCATTCATTTTTCCATAGGAACCTTTAGTCGCAGCTACAGCTCGAACTGCTGAACGGAATTACACCAAATTTGGCAAAGAGGTAGCCCTTGGTTCAGACTGGTGCCTTTTGCTTAAATGGTGTAAATCCGTTCAGTAGTTCCTGAGAAAATCAAAAGTAAATTCACATATATATCTATGGCCGAGTAGGGTCCGCATACCCTCAGCGCACCCTGCGCGCACCGTCCCGATCACGAGCTGCATGCTAATTGGTTGTCAGCTGGCTGTCAACACTCCAAACCAGGAAGTGTTGGCAGCCATTTTGTCCCTCGGTAGAACCGAGGGACAGAAACAAGTGCGCAAAGCGCAAAAGGGGGCAGGGTAGAAACACCCTGACCCTCTAGGTCTGCTCAGGGGTCCCACAAGGACCCCCTGGGCAGAAAGCATTTTTTTTTTAAACGACGGGATGCGCTTAGGGTGCGCGGATCCCGCCGATTAAAAAAAAAAAGCACAAGAAACAAGTGCGCAAAACGCACAAAGGGGGCAGGGTAGAAACACCCTGACCTCTAGGTCTGCTCAGGGGTCCCACAAGGACCCCTGAGCAGAAAGCATTTTTTTTTCCAAAATCGGCGGGATGCGCTTAGGGTGCGCGGATCCCACTGATTAAAAAAAACACACAAGAAACAAGTGCGCAAACGCACAAAGGGGGCAGGGTAGAAACACCCTGACTCCCTAGGTCTGGTCAGGGGGTCCCACAAGGACCCCTGGGCAGAAAAAGCAAAAAAAAAAAAAAAGACCGGCATCGTCCCGAGGCCCCGCCCCTCCCTGCAGCAGTCTGCAAACGCGCCCTGGCGCGTTTTAAGAAGGGGAAGTAATTCCCCTTGAATACTGGGGGTCTCTGGGGCCAACTAGCCCACCAGGAACCTCCGGTATGCGCCAGGGCTGCGTTGCAGAGAGGTGTACAGAGGCCACGCCCCTTTTACACCTCTCTGCAACGCAGCTCTGTGGCGCTTTTGGAGGTACATGGTGGGCTAGTTGGACTCCAGGGACCCTGAGTATTCAAGGGGACTTAATCCCCCAACTTAAAACGCGCCACGGGCACGTTTGCACAGTGGTGAAGGGAGGGGGCGGGGCTCAGGTGACATGTGTGCAAACAGGCCCCGTGGCGCTTTTAAGATGGGGAATGAAATCCCCTTCAATCCTGAGGGTCCCTGAGGCGAACTAGCCCACCAGGTACGTCCAGAAAGTGCCACAGAGCTGCGTTGCAGAGAGGTGCAAAAAGGGCGTGGCCTCTGAACACCTCTCTGCAACGCAGCTCCCTGGCGCATACTGGAGGTACAGGGTGGGCTAGTTGGACCCCAGGGACCCTCATGATTCAAGGGGACTTAATCCCCCAACTTAAAACGCGCCACGGGGCGCGTTTGCACAGATGTCACCTCAGGCCCGCCCCTCCCTTCACCATTGTGCAAATATTCCTCTAAAATCAGCCGAACTACGAATTCCGATTTACTCACCTGTTATCAGGAGAGATCTCAGTCCTGCATCTTTCAGCCCAGTACTGATCCTGAAAAGTAATTTTAACCGTACTTACCAGTAACTTGAATTTCCTTCCATAGGATATCATTGACTGGTTTCACTTGGAAATTCTTCTAGGTGTGGAGTTTTGGACATTATAATATTCCTCTAAAATCAGCCGAAATACGAATTCCGATTTACTCACCTGTTATCAGGAGAGACCTCAGTGCTGCATCTTTCAGCCCAGTACTGATCCTGAAAAGTAATTTTAACCGTACTTACCAGTAACTTGAATTTCCTTCCATAGGATATCATTGCCTGCTTTTTGCTGAAAAAGTTTCTAAGTGTCGATTTTTGAAACATACAAATATTCCTCTAAAATCAGCCAAAATACGAATTCCGATTTACTCACCTGTTATCAGGAGAGAACCCAGTGCTGCATCTTTAGCCCAGCACTGACCCTGAAAAGTAATTCTAACCGTACTTACCAGTAACTTATATTTCCTTCCATAGGAATCCATTGTCTGGTTTTCAGCAGAAAAGTTTCAAAGTGTCGATTTTCACAAACTACAAATATTCCTTAAAAATCGCCTGTATGACTTAAACGCATTCTTTCAACTGTTTACAGGAGATGCACCAGTGCTGGATCCAGGATCCAACACTGAGTAAGAAAAAGTAACGATAACACTACTTACCTGCTAAGTGAATTTCCTCCCGTAGGATAACATTGGTGATTCTATGTGAAAAAGTTTCTAAGTGTCAACTTTTAAAATACAATAATATTCCTTAAAAATCCCTACTGTAACCAAAACGCTTTTACTCAACTGTTTACAGGAGATGTCCCAGGACTGAATCTAGGATCCAGTCCTGTGGTTAGAAAAGTAATCCATAAAGTAACTAATTGCATTTAACTAGAAATTCACATTGAGCTCAATGTTGCAATGTGTTTGAAATTGTGTTGCCCATTGCAACAACTGTAACTACTGTACTTAAAAGTCTATTGCCTATTTGCAAAGTATTTAAACTAAATTAATTCATTCAGAGAAAGTATATTTTGTAATGTATTGTATAATGTAATTTAAAAAATAAAATATGTAAAAATAAATTGTTTAAAAAAATGTAGTAAATCAGTATCCAAAAAATAAATATAACAATTAATACATTTCAAAATTGTCATTTACAAAACCTTTGAAATTCACTGAAAAAAACATAGGTTTCAGACATGTTATAGTTAGGAATTAGCATTTAAAAAACCTTTGAAATTCACTGAAAAAACCATAGGTTTTAGGGACAGTTATAGTTAGTTGGACATTGCACTCGTACAAAACCCGTGAAATTCCCCCGTTATAGTTAGTTCAGCTAACTATAACTCGCGCCCCCGCAATGCACTGCTGATGACGTCACATATTACATCACTCATGACATGGTCAGTGACATCACTGATGACATCTCAAATGACATCACTGATGACATCATCCACGTGATAATCTGATGCACCTCCTCACACCCTAATATAACCTTTGATACACCCACTCTAAATAACAGACTGCCATTCGCAAAACCATAGACACTCCAACACCAATAACTACATACCCACTCACTGATTCTTAGGTCTACACACACATCCACTAACTCACCCGTACAGTCACTCAAACTTATGGTCACTCAGTACAGGACTATCATATGCACTCATACTCCTATATAGACACTCACACACCGCCACTCATCCATAGAGGTACTCACACACCTAGTCAGTCATGCAAATAATTATTCACACTGCCATTTACTCACCTATACAGTCATACACACACCAGCTCACTTACTCATACAAATACTAGCACATTTTTACGCTCTTATACAATCACTGATACAAGCACACACTCATCCATACAGCCACTCTCACAATCACACACTCTCACTTATAGCCATTTATATACTCCAACACACATATATACTGCCTTTCACATATGTAGTTACTCACACATGTACCACTGGGACATACATTCACTCACTAACACACTCTTACACACACTTACCCACCCATACAGTCTATCACAGATGCACTCTTGAAACCATCCACCCAGTGAATCACCCACTCACACATCTATGCACAGAGTCGCACACACCCCACCCACACAAACACTCAGGCACCCATACAGATACTCAGACAACCAATCAATAACTCATATAGACACTCATGTAGCTATTCACAAACCCATGCAGCCACTTACACAGCAACAGACAGACGGATTCAGACATTCACCCAGTTTAGTCACTAACCCATGCATTCAGTAAGATACGTTTAATCACTCACTTATACAGTCAGTCACGTACCTACTAAATCCTCCATACAGACACTTATACACCCACTCATTCCTCAATACAGCTTGGCATATATATAAAGCAAAATTAAACTTTACAGAAACACACAGTCACTGGATGATGTCATCAGTGATGTCATTTGAGATGTCATCAGTGATGTCATCAGTGATGTCACTGACCATGTCATGAGTGATGTAATATGTGACGTCATCAGCAGTGCATTGCGGGGGCGCGAGTTATAGTTAGCTGAACTAACTATAACGGGGGAATTTCACGGGTTTTGTACGAGTGCAATGTCCAACTAACTATAACTGTCCCTAAAACCTATGGTTTTTTCAGTGAATATATATATAGTTAGGACCTCGTTTCTATTCAAAAAGCATTTTTTCTTTTGCCAATATCTTTGGCGCCGTTTGACAAATCTTCGCGAAATTTTCAAAACTAATGGGGCCCTCCGGTCAGCTCCTGTCTTGAAAGTTTTGGGGTGATTCGTCAAGCGGGGGCTGAGAAAAAAGGGGGGTCCCAAAGCGCGTTTTCTCCATGTTAATTTCCATAGGAAACTTTACACAAAGCTACAGCCCGAACTGCTGAACGGAATTACACCAAATTGGCAAAAAGGTAGGTCTTGGTTCAGAAAGAGCCCTTTTTTTTAAATGGTGTAAATCCGTTCAGTAGTTCCCTGAGAAATTAGAAAAAGAAAAGTTTCGATATCTGAGCACCGAGGAGGGTTCGCTCTGATTGGCTGCCAACACTCCAAACCAGGAAGTGTTGGCAGCCATCTTGTGACTCGGTAACCGAGTCACAAGAAAAGAGTAAATAAAAAGGTGAAAAACAAGAAAAGGGGGCATGGTACAAACACCCTGACCCCCTATGCCTGCTCAGGGGGTCCCACAAGGACCCCCAGGGCCCAAAAAAGCATTTTTTTTAAAAACAATCGGCCGAATTCGGGCTGGGGTCGCGAATCCGGCCGAGAAAATAAAAAAAAAGAAGCGCGGGCTCCCGCGCTTTGTTATTCTTAAGCCCCCGGGTGGGCCAGGTCCCGGGGGTATGCCTATTTAATTAGCGGGGGCCCGCGGGGGCCCCCGCAGCCCCTGGGACCGCGGGGGCCCCCGAAGCCCCTGGGACCGCCACCTTTCCGGGGCTTAGTTTATTGAATGCGGGGGGCTCGCGGCCCCCCCACAGCCCCAGGGACCGCCACCTCCCCGGGGCTCTCATATTTTTTAAAATAAAATGTGTGGGGGGGGCTCAAGCACCCCCACGCCCCGGGAACCACCACCTCCCCGGGGCTTTGCAAATTAAACGCGGGGGGCACGCGGCCCCCCCACAGCCCCAGGGGACCACCACCTCCCCGGGGCTTTAGAAATGAAGGAGGGGGGCTGCGCGGCCCCCCTCCTGGAGCCCTTGATGGCCCTGGGGACTGCCACCCCCCAGGGCCGGCTCCTGCAATGTCCCGGGGTGCCCACCCCCGGGACATTGCTGTCTGCTATGGCAGGGCGGGAGCTCTCGCCCTGCCATAGCAAACTCTGGTTTGCTTGATTGAAGCGAGAGCAGGTAAACCTGCTCTCGCTTCAATCAAGCAAAGCAGAATTGCTTTTGCACAAGGGGAGCTGCATGCCAGCAGCTCCCCTTGTGCAAAAGCAATGCCGGCTCCCGCAGGAGGCGGGGAGCCGGCGGGACTGTGGGGGCATTGGGGCTCCCCCCACGGTCCCCAACGGAGAGGCCAGGCCCCGGGGGATGGGGTCCCTGGGGCCATAAGTGGCCCGGGAGGTGGGCCACACGGCCCTCTCCCCTGCAAAAAAAACAAAAAACGGAAAGGCCGGGGATGGGGTCCCCGGGGCCATAATTGGCCTGAGGAGGGGGGCCACGCAGCCCCCCTCCAAGTAATTTAATTTAAAAAAAAGACTGGCCATGCCCCGGGGGATGGGGTCCCCAGGGCCCAAAAAATAGTAAAAGAAGGGGGGCCTACTAAAAAAAAAAAAAATTTAAAAAAAGCCGGCTTCTCGCCGGAGGCCCCGTCCCCTCCCTGCACCACTTTGCAAACGCGCCCCGTGGCAAGTTGTAAGTTGGGGAATTAATTCCCCTTGAATACTGGGGGTCCCTGGGGGCCAACTAGCCACCAGGTACCTCCAGTATGCGCCACAGAGCTGCGTTGCAGAGAGGTGGTCCGAGGCCACGCCCTTTTTTACACCACTCTGCAAACGCGCCTCTTTCCGCACTGGTGGTGGGGCGATGAGGTCCTCTTGTGTCCTGAGCACCTCAGGACACAAGTGGACTTCATCCCCCGAGCAGCAGTGCGCCAAGAGGCGCGTTTGCAGAGTGGTGTAAAAAGGGGGCGTGGCCTCGCACCACCTCTCTGCAATCCAGCTGTGTGGCGCTTACTGGAGGTACCTGGTGGGCTAGTTGGCCCCCAGGGACCCTCAGTATTCAAGGGGACTTAATCCCCCAACTTAGAACGCGCCAGGGGGCGGGTTTGCAGAGTGGTGGAGAAAGGGGGCATGTCCTATGTCCACCTCTCACCAATCCCACTGTGTGGGGCTTACTGAGGGAAGAGGTAGGCTAGTTGGCCCCTAAAGGACCCATAGCAGCAAAGGGGACTTCAATCCCCATCCAAGAGCGCGCCAGGGAGTGCGTTTGTAGAGTGGTGGGTAAAGGGGGCATGGCCTGCTCTGAGAACTTAGCAATCCTGCTGTGTGGGACTTACTGGAGGTAATAGGAGGGGTAGTTGGCCCCCAAGGATGTCCTTGGGGGCCAATTACCCCTCTTGTTACCTCCAGTAAGTCCCGCAGAGTGGGATTGCTAAGACGTCTTCGGAGGCTCTGCCGTCCTTTCTCCACCACTCTGCAAACGCGCCTCCTGGCAGACTACGGGATGGGGGAAGAAGTCCAATTTACTCCTGAGGGACTTTGGGGGCCAAGAAGCCCTCCTGGTACCTCCTGTAAGTCCTACGCAGCGGCATTCCTGAGCGCTGGTCGGAGGGCCAGCACCCTTTCTCCACCACTCTGCAAACGCGACTACTAGTTAAAGAAGTGTTTGCAATGTTCTAGGTTTCGCATTTGCAAGAGTTAGAGCTATTGGCAATGTAAATGTAAAAGTTTTTTAATGTTTTTCGGAGTGGAGTGGATGTATGTTGTGTGTAGTGGAATTATGTGGTAAGTTGTGCAGTGAAATTATGTGGATAGAAAGTATGTGATATTTTTTTTATAGGAATTATGTAGAGTGGGATTATGTGTTATGGAGAGTAATTATGTGGTATGGTAGTCTGTGTTGTGGAGTGGTAATGTCAGGTTTAGTCTTCCTCGTTTCCATAGAAGCTCAACTATGAACTCAATGACACAAAAAAAGAAGGAATCACTGAGGAGCACTTCTGGACCTAGTCAGAGGTATGAGCAGGGCCATTGGAATTATGCGACTGTTTGGCTGCACCGACTTTCGCACAAATATACATTTTCCGCATTAGCCACATAATTCATCATCTGCTCCCTAATCTGTAGATTTGAACAAAAAAGCCTTGTTTCTAGCTCCAACGGCTCAAACGTTACCAAAAATGCAGCGACAAGTGTTACAGCGTGTTGGAAGGCCCTTTGCAAACCTAGAATGGTCACCTGTTACTTATTGCTAAATGTGGGTGTTAAATTGGTACTAATGGTGTGCAAGCCACGCTTGCTTCCTTCTGCGCCTCTCTCTGCGCCTCTCTTGCCTCTTTCTGCATTTCTGTTGCTTCTTTCTGCACATTTCTTTCTTTTTCTGCACTTCTCTTGCCTCTTTCTGCAAATCTCTTCTACGTTCAGCATCTCTCTTGCCTCTTTCTGCATGTCTGTTGCCTCTTTCTGCACCTCATTTGCTTCTTTCTGTACCCTCTTGCCTCTTTCTGCACCTTTCTTCCCTCTTCCTGCACCTCTCTTGCCTTTTCTGTACCCCTCTTATGTCTTTCTGCACCTTTTTTGCCTCTTTCTGCACCTCTGTTCCTTCTTTCTGCACTTCTTTTGTTTCTTTCTGCACCTGACTTGCTTCTTTCTGTACCCCTCTTGCCTCTCTCTCCACCCCTCTTCCCTCTTTCTGCACTTCTGTTGCTTCTTTCTGCACTTATCTTGCTTCTTTCTGCACCTCACTTGCCTCTTTCTGCACCCCTATTGCCTCTTTCTACACCTCTCTTGCTTCAGTCTGCCCACCTGTTTCCTCTTTCTGCACCCCTTTTGCCTGTTTCAGCAACTCTCTTGCATCTTTCTGCAGTTCTCTTGCCTCTTTCTGCAACTCACTTGCCTCTTTTTGCACCTCTGTTGGTTCTTTTGCACTGCTCTTGCTTCTTTCTGCACCTCTCTTGCAAATTTCTGCACCCCTCTTGCCTCTTTCTGCACCCCTTTTACCTGTTTTGCACCTCTCTTGCCTCTGTCTGCACATCTGTTACATCTTTCTGTACCTCTTTTGCCTGTTTCCGCAACTCTCTTGTCTCTTTCTGCAGTTCTCTTGCTTCTTTCTGCACCCCTGTTGCTTCATTCTGCACTTCCCATGCTTCTTTCTACACCTGTCTTGCTTTTTTCTGCCCCCCTGTTGCCTCTTTCTGCATTCGTCTTCCCTCTTTCTGTACCTTTCTTGCCTGTTTCTGCATCTCACTTGACTCTTTCTGCACTTCTCTTGCCTGTTTCTGCACCTCTCTTGCTTCTTTCTGCACTTCTCTTGCCTGTTTCTGCACTTCTCTTCCTTCTATTTGCACCCCTCTTGCCTCTTTTTGCACCTCTGTTGGTTCATTCTACACTGCTCTTGCTTCTTTCTGCACCTCACTTGCCTCTTTCTACACTTCTCTTGCTTCTTTCTACACCTCTGTTGCTTCTTTCAGCAATTCTCTTGCCTCTTTATGCACTTCTCTTGCTTATTTCTGCAACTCTTTTGCAAATTTCTGTATCCCTCTTGCCTCTTTCTGCACCCTCTTCCCTATTTATCCACGTCTTTTGCTTCTTTCTGCACTTCTCTTGCTTCTTTCTGCACTGCTCTTGCTTCTTTCTGCACCTCACTTGTCTCTTTCTGCACTTCTCTTGCTTCTTTCTACTCCTCTGTTGCTTCTTTCAGCAATTCTCTTGCCTCTTTCTGCACTTCTCTTCCTTCTTTTTGCACCTCTCTTGCCTCTTTTTGCACCTCTGTTGGTTCTTTCTGCAATGCTCTTGCTTCTTTCTGCACCTCACTTGCCTCTTTCTGCACTTCTCTTGCTTCTTTCTACACCTCTGTTGCTTCTTTCAGCAATTCTCTTGCCTCTTTCTGCACCCCTGTACCCTCTTTCTGCACCTTTCTTGCCTGTTTCTGCACCTCATGTGCCTCTTTCTGCACTTCTTTTGCTTCTTTCTACACCTCTGTTGCTTCTTTCTGCACTTCTCTTGCTTCTTTCTGCACTGCTCTTGCTTCTTTCTGTACCTCTGTTACAAATTTATGCACCTCTCTTGCCTCTTTTTGCACCTATGTTGGTTCTTTCTGCACTGCTCTTGCTTCTTTCTGCACTGCTCTTGCTTCTTTCTGTACCTCTGTTACAAATTTCTGCACCTCTCTTGCCTCTTTTTGCACCTCTGTTGGTTCTTTCTGCACTGCTCTTGCTTCTTTCTGCACCTCACTTGTCTCTCTCTGCAATTCTCTTGCTTCTTTCTACACCTTTGTTGCTTCTTTCAGCAATTCTCTTGCCTCTTTCTGCACTTCTCTTCCTTCTTTTTGCACCCCTCTTGCCTCTTTTTGCACCTCTGTTGGTTCATTCTGCACTGCTCTTGCTTCTTTCTGCACCTCACTTGCCTCTTTCTGCACTTCTCTTGCTTCTTTCTACACCTCTGTTGCTTCTTTCAGCAATTCTCTTGCTTCTTTCTGCACTTCTCTTGCTTGTTTCTGCACCTCTTTTGCAAATTTCTGTATCCCTCTTGCCTCTTTCTGCACCTTCTTCCCTATTTCTCCACCTCTTTTGCTTCTTTCTGCACTTCTCTTGCTTCTTTCTGCACTGCTCTTGCTTCTTTCTGTACCTCTGTTGCAAATTTCTGTATCCCTCTTGCCTCTTTCTGCACCCCTGTACCCTTTTTCTGCACCTTTCTTGCCTTTTTCTGCACCTCTCTTGCCTCTTTTTGCACCTCTGTTGGTTCTTTCTGCACTGCTCTTGCTTCTTTCTGCACCTCACTTGTCTCTTTCTGCACTTCTCTAGCTTCTTTCTACTCCTCTGTTTCTTCTTTCAGCAATTCTCTTGCCTCTTTCTGCACTTCTCTTCCTTCTTTTTGCACCCCTATTGCCTCTTTTTGCACCTCTGTTGGTTCATTCTGCACTGCTCTTGCTTCTTTCTGCACCTCACTTGCCTCTTGCTGCACTTCTCTTGCTTCTTTCTACACCTCTGTTGCTTCTTTCAGCAATTCTCTTGCCTCTTTCTGCACTTCTCTTGCTTGTTTCTGCACCTCTTTTGCAAATTTCTGTATCCCTCTTGCCTCTTTCTGCACCTTCTTCCCTATTTCTCAACCTCTTTTGCTTCTTTCTGCACTTCTCTTGCTTCTTTCTGCACTGCTCTTGCTTCTTTCTGTACCTCTGTTGCAAATTTCTGTATCCCTCTTGCTGCACCCCTGTACACTTTTTCTGCACCTTTCTTGCCTTTTTCTGCACCTCTCTTGCCTCTTTTTGTACCTCTGTTGGTTCTTTCTGCACTGCTCTTGCTTCTTTCTGTACCTCTGTTACAAATTTCTGCACCTCTCTTGCCTCTTTTTGCACCTCACTTGTCTCTCTCTGCAATTCTCTTGCTTCTTTATACACCTCTGTTGCATCTTTCAGCAATTCTCTTGCCTCTTTCTGCACTTCTCTTCCTTCTTTTTGCACCCCTCTTGCCTCTTTTTGCACCTCTGTTGGTTCATTCTGCACTGCTCTTGCTTCTTTCTGCACCTCACTTGCCTCTTTCTGCACTTCTCTTGCTTCTTTCTACACCTCTGTTGCTTCTTTCAGCAATTCTCTTGCCTCTTTCTGCACTTCTCTTGCTTGTTTCCGCACCTCATTACAAATTTCTGTATCCCTCTTGCCTCTTTCTGCACCTTCTTCCCTATTTCTCCACCTCTTTGCTTCTTTCTGCACTTCTCTTGCTTCTTTCTGCACTGCTCTTGCTTCTTTCTGTACCTCTGTTGCAAATTTCTGTATCCCTCTTGCCTCTTTCTGCACCCCTGTACCCCTTTTCTGCACCTTTCTTGCCTTTTTCTGCACCTCTCTTGCCTCTTTTTGCACCTCTGTTGGTTCTTTCTGCACTGCTCTTGCTTCTTTCTGCACCTCACTTGTCTCTTTCTGCACTTCTGTAGCTTCTTTCTACTCCTCTGTTGCTTCTTTCAGCAATTCTCTTGCCTCTTTCTGCACTTCTCTTGCTTGTTTCTGCACCTCTTTTGCAAATTTCTGTATCCCTCTTGCCTCTTTCTGCATCCTCTTCCCTATTTCTCCACCTCTTTTGCTTCTTTCTGCACTTCTCTTGCTTCTTTCTGCACTGCTCTTGCTTCTTTCTACACCTCTGTTGCTTCTTTCAGCAATCCTCTTGCCTCTTTCTGCACTTCTCTTTCTTCTTTCTACACCTCTGTTGCTTCTTTCAGCAATTCTCTTGCCTCTTTCTGCACTTCTCTTGCTTGTTTCTGCACCTCTTTTGCAAATTTCTGTATCCCTCTTGCCTCTTTCTGCACCCTCTTACCTATTTCTCCACCTCTTTTGCTTCTTTCTGCACTTCTCTTGCTTCTTTCTGCACTGCTCTTGCTTCTTTCTGTACCTCTGTTGCAAATTTCTGTATCCCTCGTGCCTCTTTCTGCACCCCTGTACCCTCTTTCTGCACCTTTCTTACCTGTTTCTGCACCTCTCTTGCCTCTTTTTGCACCTATGTTGGTTCTTTCTGCACTGCTCTTGCTTCTTTCTGCACCTCACTTGTCTCTCTCTGCAATTCTCTTGCTTCTTTCTACACCTCTGTTGCATCTTTCAGCAATTCTCTTGCCTCTTTCTGCACTTCTCTTCCTTCTTTTTGCACCCCTCTTGCCTCTTTTTGCACCTCTGTTGGTTCATTCTGCACTGCTCTTGCTTCTTTCTGCACCTCACTTGTCTCTTTCTGCACTTCTCTTGCTTCTTTCTACACCTCTGTTGCTTCTTTCAGCAATTCTCTTGCCTCTTTCTGCACTTCTCTTGCTTGTTTCTGCACCTCTTTTGCAAATTTCTGTATCCCTCTTGCCTCTTTCTGCACCTTCTTCCCTATTTCTCCACCTCTTTTGCTTCTTTCTGCACTTCTCTTGCTTCTTTCTGCACTGCTCTTGCTTCTTTCTGTACCTCTGTTGCAAATTTCTGTATCCCTCTTGCCTCTTTCTGCACCCCTGTACCCTTTTTCTGCACCTTTCTTGCCTTTTTCTGCACCTCTCTTGCCTCTTTTTGTACCTCTGTTGGTTCTTTCTGCACTGCTCTTGCTTCTTTCTGCACCTCACTTGTCTCTTTCTGCACTTCTCTAGCTTCTTTCTACTCCTCTGTTGCTTCTTTCAGCAATTCTCTTGCCTCTTTCTGCACTTCTCTTGCTTGTTTCTGCACCTCTTTTGCAAATTTCTGTATCCTTCTTGCCTCTTTCTGCATCCTCTTCCCTATTTCTCCACCTCTTTTGCTTCTTTCTGCACTTCTCTTGCTTCTTTCTGCACTGCTCTTGCTTCTTTCTACACCTCTGTTGCTTCTTTCAGCAATCCTCTTGCCTCTTTCTGCACTTCTCTTGCTTCTTTCTACACCTCTGTTGCTTCTTTCAGCAATTCTCTTGCCTCTTTCTGCACTTCTCTTGCTTGTTTCTGCACCTCTTTTGCAAATTTCTGTATCCCTCTTGCCTCTTTCTGCACCCTCTTCCCTATTTCTCCACCTCTTTTGCTTCTTTCTGCACTTCTCTTGCTTCTTTCTGCACTGCTCTTGCTTCTTTCTGTACCTCTGTTGCAAATGTATGTATCCCTCGTGCCTCTTTCTGCACCCCTGTACCCTCTTTCTGCACCTTTCTTACCTGTTTCTGCACCTCTCTTGCCTCTTTTTGCACCTATGTTGGTTCTTTCTGCACTGCTCTTGCTTCTTTCTGCACCTCACTTGTCTCTTTCTGCACTTCTCTTGCTTCTTTCTACCCCTCTGTTGCTTCTTACAGCAATTCTCTTGCCTCTTTCTGCACTTCTCTTCCTTCTTTTTGCACCCCTCTTGCCTCTTTTTGCACCTCTGTTGGTTCATTCATTCTGCACTGCTATTGCTTCTTTCTGCACCTCACTTGCCTCTTTCTGCACTTCTCTTGCTTCTTTCTACACCTCTGTTGCTTCTTTCAGCAATTCTCTTGCCTCTTTCTGCACTTCTCTGGCTTGTTTCTGCACCTCTTTTGCAAATTTCTGTATCCCTCGTGCCTCTTTCTGCACCCCTGTACCCTCTTTCTGCACCTTTCTTACCTGTTTCTGCACCTCTCTTGCCTCTTTTTGCACCTATGTTGGTTCTTTCTGCACTGCTCTTGCTTCTTTCTGCACCTCACTTGTCTCTTTCTGCACTTCTCTTGCTTCTTTCTACCCCTCTGTTGCTTCTTAGAGCAATTCTCTTGCCTCTTTCTGCACTTCTCTTCCTTCTTTTTGCACCCCTATTGCCTCTTTTTGCACCTCTGTTGGTTCATTCTGCACTGCTATTGCTTCTTTCTGCACCTCACTTGCCTCTTTCTGCACTTCTCTTGCTTCTTTCTACCCCTCTGTTGCTTCTTACAGCAATTCTCTTGCCTCTTTCTGCACTTCTCTTCCTTCTTTTTGCACCCCTATTGCCTCTTTTTGCACCTCTGTTGGTTCATTCTGCACTGCTATTGCTTCTTTCTGCACCTCACTTGCCTCTTTCTGCACTTCTCTTGCTTCTTTCTACACCTCTGTTGCTTCTTTCAGCAATCCTCTTGCCTCTTTCTGCACTTCTCTTGCTTCTTTCTACACCTCTGTTGCTTCTTTCAGCAATTCTCTTACCTCTTTCTGCACTTCTCTTGCTTGTTTCGGCACCTCTTTTGCAAATTTCTGTATCCCTCTTGCCTCTTTCTGCACCCTCTTCCCTATTTCTCCACCTCTTTTGCTTCTTTCTGCACTTCTCTTACTTCTTTCTGCACTGCTCTTGCTTCTTTCTGTACCTCTGTTGCAAATTTCTGTATCCCTCGTGCCTCTTTCTGCACCCCTGTACCCTCTTTCTGCACCTTTCTTGCCTTTTTCTGCACCTTTCTTGCCTCTTTTTGTACCTCTGTTGGTTCTTTCTGCACTGCTCTTGCTTCTTTCTGCACCTCACTTTTCTCTTTCTGCACTTCTCTAGCTTCTTTCTACTCCTCTGTTGCTTCTTTCAGCAATTCTCTTGCCTCTTTCTGCACTTCTCTTGCTTGTTTCTGCACCTCTTTTGCAAATTTCTGTATCCCTCTTGCCTCTTTCTGCATCCTCTTCCCTATTTCTCCACCTCTTTTGCTTCTTTCTGCACTTCTCTTGCTTCTTTCTGTACTGCTCTTGATTCTTTCTACACCTCTGTTGCATCTTTCAGCAATCCTCTTGCCTCTTTCTGCACTTCTCTTGCTTCTTTCTACACCTCTGTTGCTTCTTTCAGCAATTCTCTTGCCTCTTTCTGCACTTCTCTTGCTTGTTTCTGCACCTCTTTTGCAAATTTCTGTATCCCTCTTGCCTCTTTCTGCACCCTCTTCCCTATTTCTCCACCTCTTTTGCTTCTTTCTGCACTTCTCTTGCTTCTTTCTGCACTGCTCTTGCTTCTTTCTGTACCTCTGTTGCAAATGTATGTATCCCTCGTGCCTCTTTCTGCACCCCTGTACCCTCTTTCTGCACCTTTCTTACCTGTTTCTGCACCTCTCTTGCCTCTTTTTGCACCTATGTTGGTTCTTTCTGCACTGCTCTTGCTTCTTTCTGCACCTCACTTGTCTCTTTCTGCACTTCTCTTGCTTCTTTCTACCCCTCTGTTGCTTCTTACAGCAATTCTCTTGCCTCTTTCTGCACTTCTCTTCCTTCTTTTTGCACCCCTATTGCCTCTTTTTGCACCTCTGTTGGTTCATTCATTCTGCACTGCTATTGCTTCTTTCTGCACCTCACTTGCCTCTTTCTGCACTTCTCTTGCTTCTTTCTACACCTCTGTTGCTTCTTTCAGCAATTCTCTTGCCTCTTTCTGCACTTCTCTGGCTTGTTTCTGCACCTCTTTTGCAAATTTCTGTATCCCTCAGTGCCTCTTTCTGCACCCCTGTACCCTCTTTCTGCACCTTTCTTACCTGTTTCTGCACCTCTCTTGCCTCTTTTTGCACCTATGTTGGTTCTTTCTGCACTGCTCTTGCTTCTTTCTGCACCTCACTTGTCTCTTTCTGCACTTCTCTTGCTTCTTTCTACCCCTCTGTTGCTTCTTACAGCAATTCTCTTGCCTCTTTCTGCACTTCTCTTCCTTCTTTTTGCACCCCTATTGCCTCTTTTTGCACCTCTGTTGGTTCATTCTGCACTGCTATTGCTTCTTTCTGCACCTCACTTGCCTCTTTCTGCACTTCTCTTGCTTCTTTCTACACCTCTGTTGCTTCTTTCAGCAATTCTCTTGCCTCTTTCTGCACTTCTCTGGCTTGTTTCTGCACCTCTTTTGCAAATTTCTGTATCCCTCCTGCCTCTTGCATTAAAATGGCCTTCTATAGGGGGGAATGAGGTGGCTATGAAGCAGATTTATGATATTTTTGTGGAGATTACTTCCCCGTATGCTAATTTGTCTGTTTCAGAGATCCCAATTATGAATATACATCATGTACTGGTAGAAGCTCTGATACCTATATTAAGTAGGATTCCCAAAGAACGTAATAAGGGGACAACAGATTAAACTAATCTGGATAATCCCTGGTACAATAAAGAGTGCCGGGAGGCAAAAAAGGAACTTATCCTGGCAACAAAAGCTAAAAATGTAGTGGTCTTAAGGGAGAAAAGGAGTAACTACAAGAGGCTATTAGTCCAAACTAAAAAAAACTGGGATGATAATATCTGGACTAAACTAATTAGTGCAGCCAAAGCCAAAGATCACTCGGGCTTTTGGCGCCTCAACAAAATAGGGAGATGTAGCAAGGACCTTTTTCTAGATGCTAAAACATGGGTAAGCCACTTTTCTAGCCTATATTCGGCATCTACGAGTGATATAGAGTTCAGCCTACAAGACTATGTAACAGGCTCGACCATAGCACCTCTACACTTTAGTTTGGATGAAACATTGGCAGCAATAGATTCAGTAAAACCGGGAAGGCGCCAGGACCAGATAAGATACCAGGAGATCTATGGAAACATGATAAAGAAGTTTGGGGCCCTTATATCAATCTTTTATGTAATTCAGTCGCTGCAGATGCGCCTATACCAGAATCATGGAAAGGGGCTGAAATTACAACTATTTTTAAAAAGATAATCGCCAAGACCCTTCGCATTATCGACCGATTAGTTTAATAGATGTTTTACAGAAAATATATGCTCGGCAAATTTTTAAAAAATTAAATGATTGGATTAAGGAGAATAACATTTTATCAAAGTATCAGGCTGGCTTTAGAGCCAAAATTAGCACAATTGACCATGTCTTTAGATTCCTCTGTATGAGTTGGAAATACACAGTATTTAAGAAGGGTCACCTGTACATTGCCTTTGTTTACTTGAAGGCTGCCTTCGACCTCATCCCTAGAAATCTCCTTTGGAAATCCCTAAAAAATCAAGGGTTACCGGGGGAAATACTCTTGCAAATAATAAGATTGCACGAAGATAACTTTGCAAGGGTTAGATGGGGTCCAAGGGCGAACTTACTGAACCAATTCAGGTAAACAGGGGCGTAAGGCAGGGATGGGTGCTGGCACCCACCCTATTTTCATTATATGTAAATGATATTCCTGAATATTTATTGGGCTGGGAACTCCAAACTAGGGGGGGTGCCAGTACCTGCGCTCTTATTTGCGGATGATACTACCTTAATTTCTCAAACCCCCAAAGGTTTACAATGTTTAATAAACACTTTTGGGGTATACTGTGAAGCTAAGGGTCTGGAAATAAACTCTAGTAAAACAAAATATATGGCAATTGATCCACATAAGTCTTTTAAAAAGAACTTAACTGTAAAAAATCAAAAGCTAGAGTATGTGCACAGTTTTAATTATCTAGGTATTACTTTGGATACCAAAATGACTTGGAAACCGCAATTGGAGAAAAGTAAGTCTATTTTACTCCAAAACGCTCTATCAATAGTAAAGAAACACGAGAGCAGTTTGTCTAAAGCGGTATCCCCTGCCCTTGAGGTATATAAGTATAGGGCACAATCGGCATCCCTATCTGGGGCAGAACTATGGGGACCTTCAAGCAGTAATACGTTTGTGGTGGGAGAAAACAAGTTTTTTAGAAAATCGTTATGCCTTCCAGTGCGCACACCGCTAATACCTATTGTAATGGACCTAAATATATGCTGTATTGACTACCAGGCAATTTTACGACCACTATTGTTCTGGGTACGACTGTGGTCAACAGTAGAGCTCGTCCACTATAAGGAAGGGCTGGAGGAAATTCTAAGGTTAAAAAATGGTATAGGTTTGCCATGGCTGAAGCATGTTTACGCTTGGTTCCATAAATTAGGACTTAAGTATTTTTGGGAGGAACCTGCTGGTCTGTCTATGGCTTCGAAGAAAGTACTTAAGCTAACTTTTTGGGCCTATATTCAAGACAGCTTCTATCATAGTTCAGCCACAGGTACTTTAACAATACGGTTTCTCTCGATGAAACCAACTTGGAGTTTCGAGCCATTTTTGGACGAGGTGCAGCCACAGTTAGCAAAATCCTTATATTTGAAATTCCGATACGGTGTATTACAGACAAATTCGAATACATCAAAATGGGTCCGGAAACAAGGGGACGAAAGTTCGGAGTGTTGTGTATTATGTCATACGGGTGCTAAAGAAAACGATGTACATATATTGTTCTTCTGCCCAGCCTATACAAAATATAGAAGAAAATGGATCAAACCCATTTGCCGGTTACTGGGTATAAGATCCTGCTATGAGGCAGAAAGAATATTGAAAACTGACACATCTCAAACTGTGGTCTTCAGTGTTAGTAGGTACCTGTTTGGCGTAAGTTTAATAAGAAGAAAGGAAGGTCTGAAATTTTAATTTAATATTCCAAAACGATACTGGTTTTTGCACTTGCACTTTATTTAGTACATGAAGAATACTATCAGTACTATTATATTAGTTATACTGAACTAAAAAGGAAAAATCAGTTGGAACATTATATCTGGTATATATATTTTGTTTGTATTATTAGTATTTTAAAGACCAGGAAGCCTACTTTAAGGAACCCAGATACAATATGTTTGGTTTCTGGTATTCCATAATGAAATTTGTTGTAACTCCTCAATGTTTTTATACTTTAAAAAAATAAAAATAAAAAAATAATGATATTTCTTTTTAAGGATTAACAAAGGTCTTAGATTAGAAACACGATTCTAAAAATGTATGCATTGGTCTAGCGGTACCTTTTTGAAAGATTATGATATGAAGTGTTTTTATTGTGATATGTAACTTGTTAATGTGTATCTTTTATGGTTTGCTAAACCTGAAATAAAGATTAATTGAATTGAATTGAATTGAATTGAATTGAAATTTCTGTATCCCTCTTGCCTCTTTCTGCACCCTCTTCCCTATTTCTCCACCTCTTTTGCTTCTTTCTGCAATTCTCTTGCTTCTTTCTGCACTGCTCTTGCTTCTTTCTACACCTCTGTTGCTTCTTTCAGCAATTCTCTTGCCTCTTTCTGCACTTCTCTTGCTTCTTTCTACACCTCTGTTGCTTCTTTCAGCAATTCTCTTGCCTCTTTCTGCACTTCTCTTGCTTGTTTCTGCACCTCTTTTGCAAATTTCTATATCCCTCTTGCCTCTTTCTGCACCCTCTTCCCTATTTCTCCACCTCTTTTGCTTCTTTCTGCACTTCTCTTGCTTCTTTCTGCACTGCTCTTGCTTCTTTCTACACCTCTGTTGCTTCTTTCAGAAATTCTCTTGCCTCTTTCTGCACCTCTCTTGCTTCTTTAGGCACCTCTGTTGCTTCTTTCTGCACTTTTCTTGCCTCTTTCTGCACCTCTGACTTAAAGGTAGTTTTAATCCCCCTGCCCTATTATGTACTAGGGCCTTACAGGGGAGGTCATGCCAATCACAGGGGTACCCCAACCCATAGTGTACCCTAGTGTATGTAGGTGTTTTCACAGTATTCTAAGTGTCTTTCAGGATAGCACTGGCTCCGGGCCTGGTTAGTCAGAGTCAGTTACCACCAGTACCAGTCAGCAAAATGTTGTGGGCACAGGATGACTTTGCAACAAGGCCTCTTTCTGCACCTCTGTTGGTTCTTTGTGCATATCTCTTGCTTCTTTCTGCACCTTTCTTCGTCTTTCTGGACTTCTGTTGCGTCTTTCTGCATTTCTTTTGCTTCTTTCTGCACGTTTCTTCCTCTTTCTGCACATGTCCTACCTCTGTAGGAATAGTTAGAAATTATCATTTAAAAAACCTTTGAAATTCACTGAAAAAAAACATAGGTTTCAGGGACGTTATAGTTAGAACTTATCATTTAAAAAACCTTTGAAATTCACTGAAAAAACCATAGGTTACAGGGACGTTATAGTTAGAAATTTGCATTTAAAAAACCTTAGAAATTCACTGAAAAAACCACAGGTTTCAGGGACGTTATAGTTAGTTGGACATTTCACTCATACAAAACCAGAGAAATTCGGCCGTTATAGTTAGTTGAGCTAACTGTAACTCGCGCCCCCGCAATGCACTGCTGATGACGTCACATATTACATCATTCATGACATGGTCAGTGACATCACTGATGACATATATAGAGAGAGAGAGATAGATAGATAGATATATTCACTGAAAAAAACAAAGGTTGAAGGGACGTTATAGTTAGGCAATGGGGGGAGACCCCCTCCTCCCACACATTGGCGCCCCTACTTACCTGCTGTCAACTTCCCCTTGCCTGGAGTTGAGGCTTACGTCTCGCCCTGAGCTGCCCCCTGATTCCAACAGCAGCACCACCATGCCCATACTGTATATTAACTTGCTGTCTCCCCTCCTGCAGATACAATGGGTCATGGCGATCCCAAGCAACATAAGCTCACCTTCGACAGGCCTGGCGCATCGGACCGCCCAGGACAAAACCTCGATACAGACGATGAGGCAGAATTGGAAGCACAGCCCCCCACACTTGACGGCACAGCAACCATTATGGCGGAGCTGTGTGCTGGGTTTCGCGCCATAGATATACGATTCAACTCGCTTACCACGCGGCTTGACAAGATGGGAGAGCGTCTTGATAGGCATGGCACCCGGCTAGACGCAGCTGAGGAACGCATATCCACCCATGAGGACCAAGCAAAGGACACAACTCGCCGTCTGGAGAAAATGGAACGACTATTGAAGGCTGTGGCAGTCAAGAACGAAGATTTAGAAGCCAGATCCCGGAGGAACAACATACAGATTCTAGGCTTAGCTGAATCCACCAAACTTGGATGCCTCAAACTCTTTGTAGAGACACTACTCACCAATCTATTTGGGTCCCAACACTACTCCAAAGTATTTCTTGTGGAAAGGGCCCACAGATCCTTGGGCCCCCGTCCTCCCCCGGGAGCCCCCCCACGACCTATAATTGCATGCCTGCTCAACTACAGGAACCGTGATACTTCCCTACGACTGGCCCGGGAGAATGCATCGCTGCACTATCAAGGCTCCACACTCTCCTTTTACCCGGACCACACAGCTGTGGTTCAGGAGGCTCGGCGCAAGTTTACTGATGCCAAAGTACAGCTCTGCAAATTGGGCCTGAAATATGCTATGCTCTACCCGGCGAGACTGAGGGTAACTGTAGGTGACAAGTCCTGCTTCTTCGACACCCCGGCGGATGCCCTGGCTTTCTATAAGCAGCAAAAAGATAGTGGCCGTAAGAGCCCCTCACACTCCTCTGGATGCTCATCTCCTGACCGACAGCTGGTGGCAAGTGCAGAACTTTTCACTTCGGAGTAGCGGCTGCTCACTCTCAGCTCCACTGCCATCAGATTACCATGTTGCTGCTCATTCCCTTTTTTTTGCATATAATGGTTTTCCCCACTGTATTTTACTTCTAGGCGATTATAATCTACACCAGAGCTTTATGAAAGCTAGAGTGCTTCACCCTTAAACAAATGACTACCTCTATTTTTTCAGTGACACTCTACACAGACCGGGCACTGGACTCCTGAAGCGTTGCCCGCCCCCCGCGGATGATTCTGATTGGTTTGATGTTGAAATGTTGTTTCGTTACAATGGGGTATTGGGTATTCACCAGGTCGTTTCACCCTTGTGTGGGTGGGATACTTCGGAGTTATTTTCTCTCTCTCCTTTCTTAGGCCTCCCTTTTTCCTTCCTTTCCTCACATGCGCGATCCTTTCTCCCTTCCACATATAGCACACTCTACAAATACATCCAACAAGCTCTCACATTAGCACCTCAATTACAGTAACTCACGATGCAAATGTCGAAGCGAAGTTACTCTCCTGAAGTGTACGCGGCCTCAACAACCCCCGGAAGTGCAAGCTAGTACTAGCCTACCTCCACAGGCACCACATTAAGATAGCATTCTTACAAGAAACTCACTTACCCACGCAGCTCTCCCCTCCATTTGCCTCCACATGGGGCCCCCACCGATTCTTCACCGGATACAGTACATACTCCCGTGGAGTAGGCATATTGATACTTCGCAGCCTCCCCTTCACGCATCATACCACCATTGCAGATGAGCACGGCCGATATGATTTGGTAACCGGGTCGATGCTGGACAAGAAAATTCTGTTTCTCAACATCTACGCACCTAATACTGATGACCCCACATTCTTCTCAGAACTCCACACTTTACTTGACAGACATGAACATGACACATTAATCCTCGGCGGGGACCTGAATCTATGGCTAGATCCCAGCCGTGACTCGTTCGGTATTGGGCGGAGCTCTAAACCTCAGGCAACATGAGCCCTTTGGAATCTTCTGAACTCATTGGCCCTCCATGACACATGGTGCATACACCGTCCCGAAGAACCAGGTTATACATTTCACTCGGCACCGCACTCGACATGGACACAAATTGATTATTGGTTTGTAGACGCTCATGTGTGTCAATGGATCCGCAACCTAGAAACACTGCCCCGCACTTTATGAGACCACGCAGCCGTGCTACTTCACATAGTAATCCCTTACTCTACCGGTTGGGAACGTAGGTGGACCTTCCCGGCCACAGCCCTACTAGATGCGCTTTTTAAATCGGAGCTGCATGATGCAATCCTTGAATACTTTACCCTAAATACAGGCTCGGTGATGCAATGTGCAGTACTATAGGATGCCTTTAAGGCGTACATTCGCTGCATCAGCATCTCCAAGCAAGCAGGGGTACTGCGCGCGATACGCAGTAGTCTCGCCCGACTTGAAACTGAGCTGACTCAACTGGATAACTCCACCGACACGCCTGACACCTCCCATAAACGAGACTCTCTTATACTAGAGTTTAATGACCACACTGACAGAGATGCCACGCTGCTAGGCAAATATCAGGCAGTGCGTAGATACGGTGAGGGGGAACATCCTGGCAGGACCCTTGCATGCCTGGTGCGCCCCCCCAGGGGGCTGGACACATTACTTCACTACAGTGACCTGACGACACCATTGCAACCAACAACGCAGACATATTATCAGAGCTAGTGGCGTACTACCGGTCCTTATACACTACTAAACTCCCCACTGATTTCACCCACCACCTTGCCTACCTGGAGGAGGTGGCAATGGTCTGGCTAACCATGGGTCAGGCACAATTCCTTAGTGAACCCTTTACTGTGGAGGAGGTAGGCCAAGCCATAGACTCCCTTGATGGATCAAAAGCTCCCGGCTTGGATGGCCTCTCAGGAACCTTCCACAAAACGTTCAAACAAATTTTGATACCTCACTTGCTTGAAGTCTACGCCGAATCCCTTACTAATGGCGTCCTTCCTCCTTCAATGCGAGAGGCAGCAATTTCCCTTTTGCTGAAACCCGGTAAAAACCCCACCACATGCCCCTCGTATCGCCCCTTATCCTTGATCAATTTCGACAATAAGATACTTCCTAAAATGCTAGTTATTAGGCTGACGCTACTACTGGACCAAATTATCTCTCCAGTACAATCCGGTTTCATTCCACATAGGTCGACCGCACTCAACCTCAGGACTGTCTTTTCGGTATTAAATAGGATCTGCCCGACCAGCCCTGCTGCGGTAGCACTCCGTGATGCTGAAAAAGCATTTGACTCCCTAAATTGGCATTTCTCTTCGCAACGCTCCGTAAGCTTGGTATTCCCTCCAACTTCATCGCGCTGATCTCTCTTTTATACTCATCCCCCATGGCCAGACTCCGGGTAAATAGGTCCCTTTCTGATCCCTTTCAATCTCACGTGGCACTCGCCAGGGCTGCCCGCTGTCGCCACTGCTCTTCATATTAGCCATGAACCCTTTAGTCTGGCATCTGCAGGAGAAACATATGCATCGAGGTCTCCGATCCCGCCCCGGGCCACTGCTCCTATCCATGTTTGCAGATGATATACTGCTTTCTATTAGAGACTCTGCCACAAATCTGCAACCCCTCATTACTGAGATCAGGCGCTACGGAGACATGTCGGGCCAACGCATCAACTGGGACAAGTCCGAGTTAGTCCCACTTACAGACATGACTATTCAGGCTGGCTGCAACTCCTCTCTTCGGTGGGCGGTAGATACCACCAAATATCTAGGAATCACTCTGCATAGGAGCAAAGAACAGATAGAAGCAAAGCACAGATAATCCGCCTAAATTATGGGCCTGCACTGGATACACTGGCTTCGCAAGTGGACCGCTGGCTCCAGCTACCATTATCCATGGCTGGCCGCGTCACCCTTATTAAAATGAACGTTCTCCCCCGGTTTTTATATCTATTTGTAAACATACCCATTCCCCTAACAAAGGCATTCTTCTCACAACTGCACGGTCAATTGATCCGCTTAGTTTGGCTGGCCAAAGGCCATGGATAGCCTGGAATACACTTACACTACCCTATGGGGGGGTTGCTGTCCCTGATCTTTATTTACATTATCTGGTCACACAGGCCAAATTTGCATACCACTGGTTTCACCCGGACGCCCGCATACCATAACAAACCCAAGCGTGACCTGTCCGTTCCCACCCCCTTGGGGGCCATATTTCCACTGGCTATGCTATGCGGTTGGATCCCAATGACATACAACCATTATCCACCACATGCTGGGCTTGACATAAACTGGGCCTACTCTTGGGCTCCTGCTCCTTATACTCACCTCAACTCCCACTATCCCAGAACCCATGGATACCATCTACATCTGAGAAGGTGGTCCAACGCACCTTACGTAAGCTGCAACTACATACACTCGGGGATCTCTTCCCGGGAGGACACACCACAACTCTTGCTGACCTAGCTGCGCATGCAGAAATGTCCTATATGGACTAATTTATCATGACGAGTCTGCTGGGTGCCCTTTGTTCAACAATCCCCTCCTTTCCCCTCCCACCGGTCGAATTCACGCCTCTCATACTTTTGATAACTGATCACGACGGCTCACACCTTATCAGTTATATCGTGCGTGTACGGCGCTCAAACAGGTTAGGGACAGGGGGACACGACACCACTGGGAAGAGGACCTGGGACACTCATTATCTGACAAAGAATGGGCTTACAGTCTTGAGCAAATCAAGCGGGTTTCCCCCAACTATAGACACAAACTACTACATTTTAAATTTGTTCACAGAATCTATATCACACCTGTCGAACTGGCTAAATACGACTCCTCCAAAACATCTCCATGCCCCAAATGCCAACTACCCAATGCCAATTTTGCACATACGACCTAGACCTGCCCAATTATATCCACATTCTGGGCTTCAATATTCCAGCTCCTGTCTGACATGACTTCCATGCCTCTAGTGCCTAACCCCAAGTTGGCCCTGTTGGGCATTGTCACCGACATTTCACCCTGCCACTGCAGGTTCATAGCAATAGCGTTATTGTTAGCAAAAAGGGAAATCGCAATACACTAGGGAGCCGGACACCGCCCCACGAAAGAAGATCTACTCCATCCTCCAACCCCCCACCTCCCGGCCCAAGGATATTTGGCACATATATCATACGTACCTGCGAACCCTGCAACACGGCCCCACAGACTCCTCCCCTGCGACTGCACCTGAATACGGTGGGTTATCTCCCACCACTCCTCCCATACCCGCACTCAATACAACTCTTTGAATATTACGCACACCAGCTTCGCACAATGCATGCCGCTTTAGATTACCAGATCACCCTTCATTAACCCCAAAACTCACAACCCCTTCTCTTTTCTGGCACACTCCCACTTAGAGTGTCTATGCGATTATATCTTCTCCCTCCTCCCCACCTACCATTTCCTAACTTTCCCTCTGTAGTTATGTCATATATTACATAACCAGATTGTTTCTTTTTTTTGGCTATCTCTTTGCTGCAATGGATAACGGTTACATCTCCCTTACTAATGTCAACACTTGGATATGCCCATTGCTAAGAAATTATGTACATTAACTAAGCACTCTGGTATGATATTGACACCAAACAATCCTCTGCATTGTATATCTGTCTTTCGTCTTTGTTTGTATATTAAATAATGAAATCAATTTAAAAAAAATTGTTAGGAAATATAATTTAAAAAACCTTAGAAATTCACTAAAAAGCCAAAGGTTGCAGGGACGTTATAGTTAAGTTCAGATGTTACACACACAACACCATAGAAATTCAGCAGTTATAGTTATAGTATTCTCAAGTAACTATAACTCATGCCCTAAGGTACCTATAACTTGCGCCTCCACCATGCACAGTTTTCTCAACAGTAATTTCACTGCAAATGTTGCTGTGATATTATCAATGATGTCATAGAAGATGTCATGAGTAATATATTATGTGGGCTAATTAGCAGTGCATGGTAAGGGTGCGAGTTATAGTCACCTTAGGGCACAAGTTATAGTTACTTGAGATAACTATAACTGCTGAATTTCTATGTTTTTTTGCATGTAAAATGTGAACCTAACTATAACGTCCCTGTAACCTTTGTTTTTTTTTTAGGGAATTTCTAAGGTTTTTTAAACTTCTATTTCCTAACTATAATGTCCCTGTAACCTTTGTTTTTTTCAGTGAATTTCTACCGTTTTTAATGCTATTTCTTAACTATAAAGTCCCTGTAACCTCAGTGTGTCAGTGGGAGTGGGAGTGGTTGCCTGGGTGTGTAAGTGGGTGTGTGAGTGTGTGGTGGTTGTGTCAGTGCATATGTGACTGGCTATGTGGGTCTGTGAGTGGGTGTGTGAGCGGCTTTGTGTGGGTCTGTGAGTGGGTGTATAAGTGGTTCTCTGGGTGTCTGTGTGAGTGACTGTATGAGTGTGTAAGTGGGTGTGTGAGTGTTTTTCTGGGTCTCTGAGTGGCTGTGTGAGTGGCTGTAATTGTTTGTGAGTGGTTTTCTGGGTCTCTGAGTGGGTGTGTGAGTGGCTGTATGGGTATGTGAGTGGTTGTGTGGGTGTATGAGTGTGAGTGCATGTGTGACTGGCTGTGTGAGTCTGTAAGTGGGTGTGTAAGTGGTTATGTGGGTAACTGAGCACATGTGTGAGTGGCTGTACAGGTGTGTGAGTGGGTGTGTGAGTGGTTGTGTGGGTGTGTGAGTGGGTCTGTGAGTGCTTGTGTGGGTCTGTGAGTGGGTGTGTGAGTAGTTCTTTGGGTCTCTGAGTGGGTGTGTGAGTGGCTTTATGGGTGTGTGAGTGGCTGTGTGAGTGGTGTTCTGGGTCTCTGAGTGGGTGTGTGAGTGGCTGTATGGATGTGTGAGTGGGTGAATGAGTGGTTGTGTATGAGTGAGTGTGTGAGTGGGTCTGTGAGTGGGTGTATTTTCTTGTTACAGGGTATCTGAATCTACAGATCTACAGTGGATTCACATGGGGGCCACAATGAGCACCAAGGTAGATCCACAGATCCCCGCACGCACAAAAAAAACTATTTTTCCACAATTTCTTCCCCATGAGGGTTCCTTCACAGACCCCTCCATCAGTCTCATGGGGTCAGGATACCTCTATCCTGACCCCTTATATCCTACTTTTACTTTATTTCCCCCTTCTGGAAACCATGTCCTGATTCACAAAATGGCAGCCACAACTTGTCTAGCAGGTTACGGTCAGCCAATCACAGCATTGCTGTGGCTCCAGGGTTGATCCGCGTCTATAGATATACATAAATCTTTTTTCTTCATTAACTCCAAACCTACTGAACAGATTTACACCAAAAAGCACTTTTTCTGAACCAAAATATAGCTTTCTGCCAAATTTGGTGTAATTGCGTTCGTCGGTTCGGGCTGTAGTCATGTCTAAAATCGATATGGGAAATTGCATGGGGAAAATGTGTTTTGGGACCCCCCATTTTCTCGGCCCCCGCTTGATGAATCACCCCAAAACGTTCCAGGGAGCAGCTGAAGTGATTGGCGAAATAGTTTTAAACATTTCGTGAAGATTCGTCAAACGGAGTCAAAGTTATTAGCAAAACAAAACACAGTTTTCCTATGGAAACTAGGTCCTAACTATATCTACCTACTGGTGACCACCAGTAGGTAATATAAATATATAAGTATTCTTCACAGCGCCAGTAGCCTCACTGTATAGTTATACATGAGCCAGAGTTTTCTAATTTGCTAATAACTTTGGCGCCGTTTGAAGAATCTTCACTAAACTTTCCAAACAAAAAGTTCACTCACAAGCGGGGACAGAGAAAAGGGGGGAGGGCGGTCCCAAAACACTCTTTCCCCATACATTTTCCATAGATCAAATTAGACGTTACAGAAAAAACGGCTGAGCAACATTAGATTAAAGTGATGTCATCGTTGGTGGGGTAGTAATATAAAAACTACTCTTTGCACTTAAAACTTCACTGGCACCTAAAGTATCATTGAAGACCTCATCAGGTATGTCCTCAATGATATAATTTAATGTGTCAAGAGTTATGTAATATGTGAGGGCATACGCAGTGTATGGCGGGGACACAAGTTATAGTTACTTCAGTAAACTATAACTAGCGAATGTCTCTTTTTTTGTTTTTAAATGATAGTTTTTATTATTATCACAACACCTAACTTCACCTAATTGTAATGTTACTTTAACTTTTCTTTTTTTCAGTGAATTTCTAGGGTTTTTAAACATAAATTAAAATCTCATTACCTTACCTAACTATAATGTCACTTCAACATTTATTTTTTGGGTAAATTTAGGAGTTTTTTTCAATGTAAAGTAAGATCTCATTATCATACCTAACTATAACATCACTTTAATCTTTGTTTTATCCATACATTTTTAGGGTTTTTCCACATAAAAAACAAAGGTTAATGTGGCGCTATAGTTAGGTATGGTAATAATATTTTACTACTACACATGCAATATTTTTGGAAACCTTCTAGAACAACCAGACACTAAATGATTGAGTGCCACATGCAAATGTGTTTGATAAATTGTATGCAGTTCTCACTCCCTGAAGATGACTTGGTGAGCAAAACCCACGTTGAATGGATTTCATTTCTTGGTAGGCTACTAGGCAGAACTCATAGTCAGTGCCTAATTTAAGCCGCTGTCTGCCGGTGCTCGGGAACAGCACTTAATTCTCAACACCAGTACTCATGATAATTCACCAGTTGGTGGCACTGTTTGTCTATTTGTGAAGTGAACACATCAGCAGAGTGTTTACCAAATATAGATTAAAAATTAATAATATCAGCTCTTCCAGGCCATTCTTGCAGCTTTGGTTGGCCTGGAGTAAACTAAATTGTAGTGGTTGTAGGAGTAAGATGATTAGGAGTTGTGTTCGCACTGGAGCATTTAGCAGCAAACCTTGGGCACTGCCACTTAATATTTTACAAATTAAGCACTGCTCATGGTGTTACATATGGCCATTCTCCAAAGTGCAACTACTATCGTGTGCATTATGCCCTTACATGTATTAAAAATTATACATGAATTGTTATCACTAACCAAGTTTGTGATCATTCTTTCATACTGTTTACTTCAAATGCACAGTGATGCGCTTGATTGATGTAATTTACTTTTCTTTAAATAAGCAGAGAGGTCAACCTTAACTGTTTTTTTAAATAAACATACTGGTTGTTATACAAAATCCTGAGTGATGGTATACAAAACCAGATTGTTAAGCAGATAGTTCACAATCTTCATGGAAGAAGTGGCCAAGTTCTTACAAAGCCTACATAATCTGATTCCCATTAGGTAAACTATTCTCTGTGAGGAAGACCAAGGGCTCTCCACTGGTAGCTTGCACAAACAACAAGACCATCCTGAAAGAAAACTAAGTGTGGTACGAATGCAATAACACCAAAACAAATTATAGTTGTGAAATAATTGACTTAACATGTCCAAACCGGCATTGTTAAAAGGATAAAAATGCAATGAAAAAAATTATATGAAAATAAAGGCAATTAGGTGTAGGACACAGGGTCTTCTAAAAAGAAATAGTTTGTAAGAAGCAATGGGACTCCATCAGGACCTAGGCACCCACCTGGCTGTGGAGAACAGTTGATTGGAAGTTGGTGGTTCATTATTGTCAAATGTTCATGGAGGACCAGGACGCAGCCATCTCTCGCTGGCTACTGATCTTGGAGAGAGAGTTTTTACCATCAGCCCCAGAACATTTCTGGCTGTTGAATAGCTTCATCGGAGCAAGACTGGCAGATGTACATGATCGATCGCATGCTTCTTTTTTGTTGCCCAGGTCCAGCCTCAACCTTTGCAGTCCAGAGGCCTGAGTGGGACACTCCACTAAAACATAACGAGGAAGATTGTGTAATTTCTGGCTAGACTTGTCACCTAGCCCTGGTCCTCCAGCAGTGAAAAAATGTCTACGGCCCATCTTTCAGTGCTCCAAGTTTCTAACTTTGAGGAGTCATTCTTAGACACTAGGCTGTTGTAGGAAGTGTCCTCCTTCTTCAGTTCACATCTTCTGCAAAATATCTAGTTATAACTGGTTCCTAGGTTTCCCTCTGCAGCTGTTCCAACTCCTTGAGTCTGCAGGGCCTTTCCCACTCCTCAGACATGAGGGAGATGTTTTACATGTGTGGACTGTGTGGGGAATCAACTGGAACCTGCCAGCGCCTGGATACCCTCACGGGTTACAAGTAGCACTCTATAAATCTTCTGATTGATTGATGGATTGGCTGAAAAAATGTCCTGTTGCCTCTACTCTGCGGGTATTCTTCCCGGCAGACACATTTCCCAATGCCTTCGGGAACCTCTTCACACTCCAGCTCAAGGAGAGAAGTTTTTTTTAAAATTTTCTTTATTAAATTGTCACATACTACACAGCAGTGACACAGCAGCGTGCACAACACTCAACAGATTCACCCAAACCAAGGATCCATCCGAGTACACTAGGACAATCCATGGCAGGCTCCAGGAGAGAAGTTAGAGCAGGGCAAGCAAGCTTTCAAACCTGGAACCCTATGTCTTGGAACTGAGAAAGAGACTCTCATTTTCAGCCCCTGGAGAATAGTTTAAGAATTTTAAGAGCAATAGTTATAATTCTTTCAACAGGCCATATCATATAGTTATTCAAACGGAGCAGGCAATCTTTTCTCGACATTTGTACAAGCCAGAAATTCCTCAAACATCCACCCCAGGCTTCACAGTAAGGCTTCCAGTGATCACAAGAAGCTCCCTCCTCTTGAGGTCCCTGCTGCCCATCTTACCAAGCTTTGGCTGGGATGGCATTATTATTTAAAACCTCAAGCTGTTAAGACTTTCTTTAACAGGGAGAGGGGCCCTAGGTGCGGGAAGGCAAGTGAGGAGATTGGGTTTGAAGTGGGACAATTAGGGGTGACTCCGAGGGAAGTTAGTCAAAGAAAAGGGATTAGTCCTTTTCCAACACAATTGCTGTATCATTTTTATAAAGAAATAACTGGAATTAGGGTTTGAGCCTTCTGCCTCCTGTTGCACAAAATGGGACTTCTGAGTGCATTGTATGTATTGTTTTAGTTGCAACTTGGGGAAATGCCTCCTTTGTGCTTGCATCTCAGATTTGAACTTTCTGCAACTGTGCAATATGTTTGCATGCAAATGCAGCTGACGTACCAGTGTCTAATATGGACGGACAGATAAACGGTTTTCATTTTTAGGGCACAGCATGTGCAGCAAGCCCAAGATGGTCCACAGGTGAAAGACCAGGCCTCCACAGTCCAAAAGTAAAAAAATGTATAAATAAAAAATGGGAAACATAACAAAATAATGGATATCCTACAGATCCTATTTCACCTGAGCTCATCTATTGACAACAATCCTCCTGTACTCCGCCTGATTTATATTTAGGCGGGTGGCCCGCCGTTCTGCCATGGGGATGAAATAAATTACTCTGTCCCCCTGGTGGAGAGGCCACTCACCTAGTTTATAACTGATCGCCAAGTAGGCAGTCATTTATAAAAGCATTGGCAGGAACCGCTGAGTCTGCAGGATGCAGCCCTGCGGCACACAGTATTTTGTGGCTGAGTCTGCAGGATGCAGCCCTGCGGCACACAGTATTTTGTGGCTGAGTATGCAGGATGCAGCCCTGCGGCACACAGTATTTCGTGGCTGAGTCTGCAGGATGCAGCCCTGTGGCACACAGTATTTCGTGGCTGAGTCTGCAGGATGCAGCCCTGCGGCACACAGTATTTTGTGGCTGAGTCTGCAGGATGCAGCCCTGCGGCACACAGTATTTCGTGGCTGAGTCTGCAGGATGCAGCCCTGCGGCACACAGTATTTCGTGGCTGAGTCTGCAGGATGCAGCCCTGCGGCACACAGTTTTTCGTGGCTGAGTCTGCACGATGCAGCCCTGCGGCACACAGTATTTTGTGGCTGAGTCTGCAGGATGCAGCCCTGCGGCACACAGTATTTCGTGGCTGAGTCTGCAGGATGCAGCCCTGCGGCACACAGTATTTCGTGGCTGAGTCTGCAGGATACAGCCCTGTAGCACACAATATTTCGTGGCTGAGTCTGCAGGATGCAGCCCTGTGGCACACAGTATTTCGTGGCTGAGTCTGCATGATGCAGCCCTGTGGCACACAGTATTTTGTGGCTGATTCTGCAGCCCTGCTGCACACAGTATTTCGTTTTTCTTAATAAAATAGAAAATCCCGAAATTGAATTTTCTTCTTTTAAAGAAAAACAATAATGCTCCCTTCGCCATAGGAGTCTTTTCCTATGGTGGGGGTAGTATTATAATTGTTTTACTGTTCCTTACCTCCAGGTTGTACCTGGCGGTAAGGACAGTAAAACAATAACTTTTATTGGGCGGGTGGACATGTAGCCATTTCTCCGACTGCTCTTCCTCCCCAAGGCCTTCGGAGACGTTTGCCACGGCGGAACCAGTCTAGTCTCCGCTGTGGCCAAACTGAAGGTCCACCTGCATTGAAATCAGACAGGCGGAGCTTCATATTGGTGGTATGTATACTTCGTCGCCGTGCGGCGGAGTATACATACCGCCAATATATAAATCGGCTCTTGATATATGTTTTGTTTTTAAGACCCAAGAAGGAACATTATGATGTGTCATCATGCTGACAAAAGAAAAAACAGTGCAAATGTCTTATTTAAGAGGCAAGTTTAAATCTATTTTTGTAAATGAGGTGATCTCCGCTGTCACGTACCATAAATTGAAATATTGATACAGGGTGGAATAGACTTCTTACCAGAAGCACACTTGACACTGTTCAACTGTGCTTAGTGCAGCAAACGATCAAAGGTTCCAGCCAAAGAGCACTGGCTCTCATGAATGCAGAATGAATACAAAATATTTATTGAGATATTGAATACAATGCCTTTTGCTGTTGTGTAACTGTTCATAAATCAGGACGGTGGAGGGACATGTTCAATTTAATTATGTGCATGCTTATGAAACACATATTTATGATGGCAAGCCCTACTTTGAAGTCCTTTTGGCTCCAACACAGTAACTTTAAAAGCAGAAATTGGGAAGGTAAGCACATACTATTCTACTGAGACACTGTTTGTGTATTGGATATTTGTTAGGCGCGGCATTATAATTGAAGGCCACCTTGAGGATGCCAATATATGCGAGCGGAGGGTTACAGACAAAAAGGGAGAATACAACATCATTGTAGGAAAAATCATAATGCCTCTTGTCTAACGCAGAATGTAAAATCTCATTTATTCAATCAAGCTTCCCAGTTCTCGGAGTCGTGGTGGGTGGTGGGCAGGGGTCGGGGGGCGTTAAGTCCCCCTCACATTTGTTGGTGACCTGTTTGCAGCCATTTATATTGAACCAGATTTTTCAAAGTTTTGGAACAACATCAGTGCACAACTGTCATCCCCTTCATCAGGGTATGAGATTAATGTGTCTCCTTGCAAGCATACATTTGCCACTTGCTCCCTGCATTTACACTACTGACTGAGCTATGCAAAAACAAGGCTTTTAGCCACAATTCTTCCTGTCAACGGGTAGAAACAAGTGGGTTCAAAACCACTAACTACTTAATACATGGATACTTTGGGCCTCATTTGCGAGGCCCCTAGCGGCACTCTTGCCCCGCTGGAGCATCACTTTTTTGACTCTCCTGTGGCGCAATGTGCCGCAGCATATTTACAAGGCCACGCAAATCCACTTTGAGTGGCTTTTCATGGCCTAGTAAATATGTGCCTCTTTCATGCAAAACTCTGCATGAAAGGGGCGTTCCATGGGTGTTGCTGCGGGTGTTACCACTTACCACGCAGCACCCATGGAATCTAAAGCATTCCCAGATTTACAAGGCATCTTCTGCAGCACACATATAAAGAGGAAAACACCTCTCATGATTGCTTTTGTGCTGGAAGGTATTCCTTCCTGCACAAAAACAATCACCCCTACAAAGCAGACACCCTTGCACCATGGCGCACGGGTGCCTGCGATGGCGAATGGCAGCTCATTGTGCGCCAGCACACGGGAAAAGGACAGGAATGCACTGTATCTCATAGATAAGGCGCATTCCTGTCCTTTTCTTTTGACAATGGGCAGCGCAGCAAGATTCCTTGTGTCACTGCCCTGCACCAAAACCTCGTAAATGAGGACCTTTGTGTGCAGAAAACTAGCTAATTCCAGCAACTCCTACCAAATCTAACCAACCATCACACAGCAAGACTAAGGGGTCAATGGTGTGCACTGTCTGCCTAAATTCACACCAGTCACCCTGCCAACCTCTCTGGACATTATGGAGGTCATTCAGATCTCGGTTGTTGAC